>VMDO01003664.1:0-138806 GCA_007922755.1 Pedetes capensis
GAAAACGTATTTCCAAAATCATCTTATGAGGCCAGCATTGCCCTCATAACAAAGCACAGAAGCACACTACAAAAAAAAAAAAAAAAAAAGATACAGGCCCAATATCTCCAATGATCATAGATGCAAATATCATTAAGAAAATATTAGCAAACCATAGTCCATAGCACTGGGAAAGAATTATATACCAAGATCTATTGGATTCACCCCTGGGGCACAAGATGGTTTGACATGTGCACATCTATTATTATTGTATACCTCATGAACAGAATGAAGGACAAAAATCATATAATGTTTTCAACAGATGCAGAGAAGGCATTTGACGAAGCTCAGCATCCTTCATGATAAAATTCAACAAATTAGATGTAGAAGGAATGTACCTCAATACAATATAGGCCGTATGTGAAAAACTATACCAACATACTCAAGATCAGAAAGAAGACAAGGATGCCCACTCTCGCCACTTCTATTCAAAACAGTACTGAAAGTCCTAGATAGAGCAGTCAGGCAAACTAAAGAAATAAAAGGTGTCCAGATTGGAAAGATAGTAGTAAAACTTTCTTTGTTTTAGATGACATGATGTTAGATATGGAATACTCTTTAAAGATTCAAAAATGTTAGAAGTAATAAATAAATTCAGTGAAGTTGCAGATTATAAATTCACCATAAAAATCAATTGTAATTCTATACACTAATAATGAATTGTTCAAAAAAGAAATTATATAAACAATCCCATCTACAATAGTGTCAAAAACTACTTAGGAATAAATTTAACTAGGGAGGTGAAAGACTTGTGTAGCAAAACCTATAAAATAATAATGAAAGAAATTAAAGAAAACACAAATAAGTGGAAAAATACTCCATATTCATGGATTGGAGAAATGACTGCTGTTAGAATGTCCATAGCACTCCAAGCAATCTATAATTCAGTGAAATACCTATCAAAACTACAATGACATTTTTCACAGAAATAGTAAAGTGGTAATAAAATTCATATGGAACCACAGAAGACCCCTGTAGCTAAAGGAATCTTGAGGAAGAACAGTGAAGCTGGAGGCCTCATACTACCTCAAAAAACACTGCAAAACTTCAGTAATGTAAAGAGGGTCGTCACAGTGTAGGAACAGATGTATACACCAAGGAAACAGAGTAGAGAATCTAGGAGCAAATACGCACAATCCTACTGATCTTTGACAAAATGACAAAAGTTCCAAGAACACCCAATAGGGAAAGGACAGTTTAATAATAAATTGTTATGGTTGTTAGGTGCTGTTGAGTCAGGTCTGACTCATAGCAACCCTATTTACAACAGATGAAACACTACCTGACACTGTGCCAAACCTTGCACTTTTGTCAGTTTTTCTCTGCTTTTCATAGGGTTTTTGATGGGTTATTGTTTTGGTAGTGGGCTGCTAGGTCCTTTCCTCAAGCCTTCAGTACCCGATATTCCCAGGGAGTCTCCCATCCAAGTACTACCTGGGCCCGACCCTGCTTAGCTTCAGAGATCTGAAGAGATCGGCCACCAGGGTGGTATGGCTGTTGGCTTAATAATAAATGGTGTTATGAAAAGTAAATATCCACATGCTAAAGAATGAATTTGGACTCTTACTTCATACCATATATGAAAATCAGTGTAAAATGGAAAAGAATTAAAACCTTCCAACATACAACTGCTAGAAGAAAACATAGGGGGACAGCTTGACATTTGTCTTAGCAATGACAAAAATAGACAACAGGCAAAAATAGGCAAATGAGATTGTTTGAAACTAAAAAACTTATGCCATACTAAAGGAAAGTCACTAAAATGAAGAGACAGTCTACAGAATGGAAGAAAACACGACAGGTGCAGGCAGCAGGACAGTGAGTTCAAGGCCTATAGGGGCTACATAGTGAGTTCACAGCTAGCCTGAGCTACATAGTGAAACTATGTCTCAAAAAACGAAGGATTGGGGATGTAGTTTAGTGGTAGAGTGCCTGCCTAGCATGCACAAAGCTGGTGGAATCCAAACACAGCACAGCAAAAGAAAAAGAAAAAAATAGAAGATGGAAAGAAGGAAAGAAAGAAAGAAGAAAGAAAAGAAAGAAAGTAAAAGGAAGAAAAAAGGAGCTATAGTTGTTTTTGCAGGTGATACAGTCACACATGAAAGCTAAGAAAAGCAAATGAAAAAAATGAATGTAATTAGGTACATTTAATAAGAAAATCTATTGCTAAAATATTTCTGCTAAAAGATATATGTGTGAGTATGTCAACATTTATATATACATCTAGTTCTGTTGTACCTTGCCATGAGTCAGACCTAACTCGATGACACCTAACAACAACAAAAACATTTTTCTAAGTAGTAGGGATAATTTAAGCTTAATAAAATATGCCTGGCATATATGAATAATAGAACTTGATTGGAAGACATAAAAAAAGCCATATTATTATCCTAAGTGTCAGAGTTCAATATTATAACTCCCCAAGCTAGTGTATTTTTAACATACTGGTATCAAAATTATTTTAAAGAGCTTTATGTAGGTATTAAATTTGATAAATATATATGCAAGAATAGCTAAAAACAAGTTGGAAAATGAGAACTAGGCAGAGAATATTGGATCTTCCTTACTAAACATTAACATGTATGAAAAATTTGCAGTGTGAAAATAATGTAGTTCTACAAGGCAGGGTGTATATGCCTGTAATCCTAGCATTTGAGAAGCTGACATAGGAGGATCACAAGGATGAGGCCATCCTGGGCTACATTGTAAGACCCTGCCATAGATAACTAACTAACTAAATAAATAAATAAATAAATGAATAGGGAGAAAATATTTGCCAACTGTACATCTGATAAGGGATTCATATACAAAATATGTAAGTAATACAACTCAATAGCAAAATAACCTGATTAAAAAATGAGTCATAGATCCAAGTAGACATTTCTTTTTTTTTTTTTTTTTTGCGGTACTGGGGGTTGAACCCAGGGTCTCGCGCCTGCATGCTCTGCAAGTGCTGGACCACTGAGCTGCACCTCAGCCCATTTTTTGTTTTTTTACTTTTTGAGACAGGGTCTCGCTAAATTACGCAGACTGCCTCTGGTCTCGAACTTGCGATCCTCCTGCCTCCGCCTCCTGAGCCGCTGGGATTACAGGCTGGCGCCACCACGCCCGGAGCTAAGTAGACATTTCTTAAAAGAAGATATATAGATGGCCAACAGCTAAATGAAAAGATGCTCAACACCGCTAATCATTAGTGAAATGCAAATAAAAGCCACAATGAAATAGCACCTCATACTTGTTAGAATGGCTGTTATCAAAAAGGTGATAGGTAATTGATAACAAGTGGTGGCAAAAATGTGGAGAAATGGTTGGTGTGAGTGTAAGTTTGTACAGCTATTGTGGAAAATGATAAAGAAGTTCCTCAAAAACATTAAACCTTCCATATCATCCAGGCATTCCACTTATGGATGTACATCCAAAGGAAATGAAATCAATGTCTTGAAGAGATACCTGTGTTCCCATGTTCATTGCAGCAATATTCACAGTAGTCATGATAAAGAAACAAGCTGAGTGTTTGTCAACAAATGAATGGATTAAAAAATGTGGTATACTATGTATAAAATGAAGTGATTGTCAGCCTTTTAAAAAGGAAGGAAATCTTAGCATTTGTGATGAGTCGGAGAAACTAGAGACATTATTCTAAGTGAAATAAGTCAAGCATATAAAAAAAAAAAAACAACAGTTGCCTCATCTCACTTATGTGTAGAACGTGAAAGAGTACCTAGAAGTACAGGGTACAATGATGTCTTCCACAGGTTGGGAATGGGAGAAATACAAAGGTATTGGGGAAAAGGTAGAAAGTAACTGGGTGTTGTGGCACACACCTGCAATCCTAGCAACTCAGAAGGCTGAGGCAGGAGGATCATGATTTTGAGGCCAGAAGCAGTCTGAGTAACTTTACAAGACTGTCTCGAAATAAAATAGGAAGAAAAGGGCAGAGGGTACAGCTCAGTGGTAGAGCACTTACGTAGCATGCAGGAGGGCCTGGCTTCAACCTCCAGTACTACAAAAAAAAAAAAAAGTAGAAAATTTTAGTTATACATATTTAATAAATTCTGGAGACCTAGTGTATAGTGGGGCTGGGATTTAGCTCAGTTGGTTGAGTGCTGTGCTGCAGTCTCTGAGGTCCCGAGTTCAATCCCCAGCACCGCAAAAATGGGAGAAGGACCTGCCAATCCACTCCCAAAGCAATCTCGAAACAGTCAGCCATTGAAAACCCTATGAGTGTTGCCATGAGTCGGATACCAACTCGATGGCACCTAACAACAACAACAACAACAACAACAACAACAACAACAAGTGTATAGTGAGCCTGCAGCCATACCACTGTAGCATCTGATTCCTTCAGATCTCAGAAGCTAAGCAGGGTCAGGCCTGGTTAGTCCTTGGATGGGAGACTGCCTGGGAACACCAGGTGCTCTAGGCTTAGAAGCACCCTGCAACCCACTCCCAAAAAACAATCTGCCATTGAAAACTCTATAAATAGCAGAGAAACACTGGCAAGTGTTTCGCCTATTGCATGTATGGTCGCTATGAGTTGGACATCGATTTGACAGCACTTAACAGCAACAAATATATAGTGTGCCAGCTATAGATAAGAATACCCTTTAATATGTATACATGAAAGTAGCCAAGGTAACAGTTCTTACTACTACTACCATTACTACTACTACTACTACTACTACTACTACTACTACTATTACTACGCGCGCACGCACATGTGGCAACTATCGGTGATGGGTATGTTAAGTAGCTTGATTATGGGAACCTTTACAAGACATATATATATTAAAACATCACATTGAATGGCATAGATATACTGAGGATGCTAAAAAATGCATACACATTTTAAGAGATGTTATCTATGTATTACTTTTTCAAGTTGAATTGAATTACAGTAGCAATGTGTAGCATGAAGTTTGCTCAAAAGATGGCATTGCTCAAATGAATGCTAGCACCCAATGTGACTGGCAGGACAGTGGTATTTGACATTTGAGAATGTTGTGGAAGTACAATGACAATAGAGATGTGAGTATGCAACAGAACTTCTAACATGTGTAACAATTGCATGTGTTTGTGCTAACTGTGGTGCACATGGTACTGTGTGTAACGTGCCCACGGGAAGATCTGGGAGGGCTCACCCATCAGCAAGTCTTGCTTCTTCTGCAGTGGTGTTGGAACAGTTTGCACGCTTGTCACAGAAGTCTACCAAACAATGTGCATGTGAGACAAGGGTTAGCAGAACAAGCCTAGGACGATTCTTAACAGAGCAAAATGGAAACTTTTCATCCCAAGATGTGTATGCATTTTTTTGACACTCTCTCTATTGAAAACATTTTGTAGTTGTCCCTTAATAAAGCTAAAAAAATGGAAAATGACAATATGATCCTTCTACACTTTGTTATTCAATTTATTTCCTTTTTTTGATATATCTGTTTTGCTACAGTGAATCTCCTTGCACACACCTTTATTTCTATAGGAAAATTTACTAGAGGTGGAGTGCCTTAGTGAGGAATAAGAATGTGGTCTTTTAAAACACTTTACATGTTCTACTGTCAGAGTGGTAATCAGAAAGATTATTTACAATTTCCATTCCTACCTATAGTATATGAAATGAGATCATCATTTCCTTTCACCAGCTTATTTCCCCTTCTTCTAGACAAGGCCAGGCATTGCAGTATAAAAAATATTTTGCTGCCAGGCGCGGTGGCGCACACCTGTAATCCCAGCAGCTTGGGAGGCGGAAGCTGGAGGATCGCAAGTTCAAGACCAGAGGCAGTCTGCATAATTTAGTGAGACCCTGTCTCAAAAAAGTAAAAAAAAAAAAAAAAAAAAAAAAAAATGGACTGGGGGTGCAGCTCAGTGGTCCAGCACTTGCAAAGCATGCAGGTGCGAGGCCGTGGGTTCAACTGCTAGTACAGCAAAAAAAAAAAAAAATTGCCAATTTGATTTGTAAATCACACACTGCTGTTTTAATTTTTTAATTCTTTATATATTCATGAGGTTAAACATTTTTCATTGTAGTTTCCCATTTGTATTCTTTTTTCTGTTGTTATTTCTTAGCTGATTTTCTTTTGTGCATTTTTCTGTTGAGGTGTTAGTATTTTTCTTAACATATAATTTATCAGTATTTTTCTTAACATGTACTTCATCCACCCCTTCTACCTACTTTCTAGACTTTTTGAAAATATACTATTTTGCATGTCTTATGTAGACTTTTGAGATATATTTTTAGATGACTCATCTTTAAGCATTATTTTTGAAGCTTGCATTAAATTAACCATTTAATTTAAAATGTTTTAGTGGTTAATAGGTTTGTAATGACTTAAGTGCTTTTATGCTCATTGCTAGCCTTTTATTCTGTGATTTTATTTATTTTGATTGACCTCTTGTCGGCTAAGTATAGTTTCAATAATTTTCCTGATGACAAATGGCAGGGAAATGGTGGTGGCGTAGTCTCTGATTCCTTGGATTATCTGAGAGTGACTTCCTATACTTTACCTGTTAATACCTCCTTGAATGGTCATAGGATTCTTGGGTGATGAGGTTTCCCTTTAACATTCTATACATACTGTCCTTGTGATCTCTAGGAGTTTAACTTAGGGAGATGTCTGGGACCATCTTTGGTTTGTTTCCCTTTTGGTAAACTCTGATTCTCTTTGGACATTTATAGTATTTTATATTTAATTTTTAACAGAATATGTTTTTGTGTGCTGGGATTTAGCTCAGTTGGTAGAGCGCTGCACTGCAGTCTTGGAGGTCCCGAGTTCAATTCCCAGCACCGCAAAAATGGGAGAAGGACTTGGCAGTCCATTCCCAAGGCAATCCCGAAACAGTCAGCCATTGAAAACCCTATGAGGATTGCTATGAGTTGGATCCCGACTCGACGGCACCTAACAACAACAACAATGTTTTTGTATTTGTCCAACCATTTTGTAGTGCACAGTTAAGCCTTTCCATGACTTTGGAAAATAATCTATATAATTTCTTTGATTACTCTTTAATCTCTCTGTATTCTGCTTTCTTTCTGAGATTTCTGTTATATGTATTTTGGCCTCTGGAATCCACCCCTGATGTCCTATCTTTCTTTGGATTACTGTTTAATTTTCCTCCTAAATTCTAAGACTGTTTCTTCAGTTTACTCATTTAGTTCAATAATTTGGCTTCTCCACAGCATACCTTCCAACGTTCACTCCATTTATCCTTGTTGTGAATGAAGCAATTCTTGTTGTTAGATACCGTCGAGCTGGGTCTGACTCATAGTGACCCTCATACAGTTTTCAATGGTTAATTGTTTGGGGATTGTTTTGGGAGTGGATTGCTGTGTCTTTCTCCCATTTTTGAGGTGCTGGGGATCAAACCTGGGTCTTCAGGGAGTGCAGAGCAGCACTCTACTCACTGAGCTAAACCCCAGCAATTCTATCATCTAAGGAATTCTATCATCTAGGAAAAATTCCAAGCTGTCTTTCATGATCTCAGACTGTTCCATCTTCATGTCTGCTTCTCCCATTTTCACAGATGTATCAAGTGTCTTCTTGGGAAACTGAGGATTTTCTCATTTTCCCCCTGTCAGTTTGAGTGAGCCTTATTCCAAAGACAGCTCCCATCAAAGTGGTTCTGTTCCTTTGAACTGTATTTTTACATATGTCTATGAATTCCTCCCTGTCCACGTATTTGTATACAAAGAGGACTGATCCTGGCTTCTGGGAAAATAGTTGAGATTGGTTCTGTGGGAGACTGACATGGATTCCTGGCAAAAACCCTTCTGTTGAAGGAGGAAGGAAGAATGAGATGAGAGATTTAACACATTGGCGAATGCTTCCTATCTTGCCAGTGTCTTTGGTGGCAGGGCCGCTTGCAGCATGGGCACCCCGTGGTAGGTGTACAGGTACCCCGTGGTAGGTTTTGGCCCACTCCAGTGCTAGCTGGTTGCTCAGTTCTTTGTCCTGGCCACTTGTCGTTTCCCTCTCAGCGTGGTCACTTGTCACAGCAACACATCATGGAGTCCGAGCACATGGGTTGTGCGTATGGCATGCTGCCCTTTGGGGCGAGAGCCCTGCCCTCTGTGTGCCTGCGGGCCTCTGCTGTCCTCCTGTCTCTACTTTCTCAGTTTGTGCAGTGAGTACTTCTGTCAGGCCTGACTGGATATTTATCAGCCATGCTGCTCTTTCAGAGACACAGCCCCGTGTCTGCCTTCCTTGGCCTTCTTTAATCTCTAATTCCACCTATGTTAGATCCAGCACAATTTCTTGCACCTTTGGCATATAGAGCACCTGTCCCCAATGTTCAGTGCTGCAAGAAGTTTTGATATGTTTTTCTCCTCCACCAGATGTCTCTCTGGGAATCTAGGAATGGGGCAGGCAGTGGCCTGTGCCTGACTGACATCTGGCCAGGACCTCTCCCTCCCCCTTGCACTGGTTATTAAATTCTGAAAATGTTCTCACTCATGGATGTCCCCACATATAGGAAAAATAAGGTCATAAATATTAAGACTGAGAGATGAGAATGGACAGGTGAGTAAGAATGAAAAGCTTCAGTGATTGTGTGAAGCGAGGAAGATTGGATTTCACTATTGGGCTTATTTACTTCAAGAGTGCCTTTAGCAAAGCTCATGATTGTTACTTTAAGAAATTTGGGTGAGATAGCCCTGGTGACATGCTGGACAACAAAACCTAGGAAGTCAGGATGGGAGCAGATTCAGGGTGACCACCTGTCCTGGTTTGTCTGTGGACAAGGAAAGTTCAGTACGGGGGACTTTTAGTGCTAAAACTAGGAAAGTCTCTGGCATAAATTGGTTATCCTAGCATAAATTATGCTTTTGCATCTGTCCTCTTTTATATATGAGGTGAGATTTCGTGCTACAGTGAATGCCTGGAGCCCTCTTCACCTACTGCCAGGGCGGCATTTAGCCAGCAAAGGATGATTCCTTTTTTCTTTTCTTTTCTTTTCTCTTTCCTTTTCCTTTTCCTTTCCTTTCCTTTTCTCTTTCTTTTCTTTTTCTTTTCTTTCTTTTCATTTTTCTTTTCTTTTTCTTTCTTTTCTGTGATTTGTTGCATAATCTGCAAACAGTGATTCCACCTGTAGATGGAATCAGACAGTGTTTGGCTACATTCTGAGATAGTTCCAGCACATACACATTCTTTAATGTTTACTTTCTAAAAATTATTAGGAATAGTCTTTGAGAACAGGAGTGTCCTCAGCATATCCTTTGAGATGTATAATCCATGAAGCTTGGGCCACTTTTATACAGTAAAAGTTGTAGATAAATTAGTAGCCCTTAAGTGAAAATGACAGGGTTTTTCCTAAAAGTCACAAAGGATTAGAGACAGTTGGAAGCAATTTCAAAAGAGTTGTTTGATTAGAGAGTTGGCAAAGATTTAAATAAAGGCAAGCCCCAAAGTATTACTGCTGGAGTTGTGTTTGCCAGGTGGCCTGTGTCACATTAATTGCCCCTCACTAGAACAAAAGCACTTAACAAATACATTCATTAAGATAATTTTCCCCTAATGATGTCTGTGGGTCCTAATATTAATAGCACAGAAGTAATAAGCCTTTTATTTGAGTAGATGAGACTGGCATTGTGTATTTCCTAGAAATTGTTCCAACCATTTATGGGAACCTAACCTGGGGAACCCTCTCTCACTCCCCACTTTTTGGTTTTCATTTATTTGTTTGTTTGTTTAATTCTGAAACCTCCTTTAGGCAAAATAATTAGGGTCAACCAGAAATGCTCAGGAGGTAGCCAGAGTCTTCAGAGAGGGAAGGCTGGAAGAATGGTCATTCAGCCTTCATCTACAGGCCTTAAAGCCAGTCTGCAGAGATTGCATCTGTTTTAATCCTCTGTATTATTGTATTTTTATTGGCATTTAAAGCTCCAAATATATTACTGATGTCTTCATCCTAACTTTGTATTGTATTTTTTACTACTGTTTATACAGTGGCGTAATGTTTTGTGACTTACTCATCTTCAATCAGGTTTTCCTATGAAAACCTCAGAAGTTGCTCTTGATCCCGTTCCTTCTCCCACTTCACTTATTCAGCCCATTATCCTGTCCTATTGTCTTTCTCTAAAGCATTTTGAATCTGATCACTGCTTATTATCTCCCTTGTCCCTGTAGTCCAAGCCACTATCAATGTTTGCATGACCTACTTCAGCAGTTTCCTGAGTGGATTTCCTGTGTCAATTCTTGTTTGTCTTTAGTCTTCTTTTGTATTAGCCACCTTTTTGTTACTATGATAAAATACCCGAGGCAGGCTAACTTTATAAAGCAAAAAGGTTTATTGTGGCTCTGAAGTGTGAGGTCAAGGGATCACATCTGGTGAGGGCCTTCCTGCTGCCACAGTCCTCAGATGGTGCAGGTCACCACATGGCAAGAGATGGGAAGTGTGTCCTTTGCCATGAGTATGTGTACCTGTGTGTGTCTCATTTCTCTCCCTCTTCTTATAAAGCTGCTGGGGTTCACTCGTGAGGCGTCACACTAATGACCTTCTCTAACCTAACTACTTCCCCAAAAACATGCCCCCTTGGGCCCTAATTCAATTAAGTTTGCACCCTCTTACTACCTCACACTAGAGATTAAATTTCAACACATGGAGCCTTGGGGACACTCAAACTGTATCCAAACTGCAGCATCTCTGTTTTGGACAAAACTATTAGAGCCATCTAGTCAAAATTAGGTCACGTTCTTTCCTTATATACCAATTTCTAAGTATTTCCTAGAATGTCTAGAATAAAACTCCAGATCCTTAGTGTGACTAACAGACCCTCACAGTCTGTCCAGCTGCCCCCTGTTCCTCTCCTGCAGTGCTTGCTGCCTAGGTTGCTGTCATCCTGGCCTTTCTTCCTTCTTAGGTACAGCAGGCTCATTCCCACGTTAGGGCTGTGGCCCGAGCTCTTTACTCTGCCTGGAAGTTTCTTACCTGAGCTTTTGGCACTGCGGGCTTCTCATCATTCAGATTGCAGCTAGATTGTTCCCTGTGAGTGTTCCATGTGGAGTAATGCACCATTTTTAAGCACCTTACAAGTTCTTAAGCTTTTTTCTCTCCCTAGCATTTTACACGGAATTTGTTTATTTACTTTGTATCTTTCCCAGCATGATCCCAGCTGATCTCTCTCCAAGAGAGCAGCTACTTTGTTTCACTGTACCTGGAATAATGCTTGGTGCTTAGCAGTGGCTCACCCTATTTTTAAATTAAGTGACACAAACCTGAGTAAGGTGGTGCACCTTTCTAATCCCAGTGACTTGGGAGGCCAAGGAAGGAGTATCACAAGTTCGAGGTTAGAGGCAGCCTGCATAACTCAGCAAGACCCTGTCTCGATATGAAAAATAAAGAAGGGGGAAGGGGTGCAGCTCAGTGGTAGTGGGCTTGCAAAGTATACAGGAGGCCCTAGATTCAGATCTCCAGCACTGCAAAAAGTAAATAAATAAAATAAATAAATAAATAAATAATAAAATAGTTACACCTATAGGAGCTTTTCTTTGTTATTAGAGCCCCATAGAAGCATAACTTTATATACATAAATAACTACATAGTATTGGTCTCACGATGATGATCTAGATAGTTTTGGTTAATTTTCCAAATACTTTTCAGTTGATTTATATTTTAAGTAGTTTTTTTTTTTTTTAGAACAGTTTCAGGTTTATAGCAAAACTGAGCAAAAAGAACAGAGTTCCCTTAAGCCCTACCCCCAGGCACACCCAGCCTCATCCACTAGCAATATCCCACACTAGAGTGGTATATTTATTATAATTGATGAACTTGTGCTAACGGGTCTCTATCAGCTGAGGTCTGTAGTTTATATCAGGGTTTTCTCCTCGTGCTGCATTTTCTATAAGTTTTGAACAATGTGTAAGGGAATATATCCACCACTGCAGTGTCATGCAGAGGAGTTTCACTGCCTTTAAAATACGCTCTGTCTAGTCATCCCTCTCTCCTGCAACCACTGGCTACCTCTGAATTTTTTTTTTGGCTCTGTAGTGTTGTCTTTTCAACAGTGTCATATAGCCAGAATTAGACTATGTATGTAGGCTTTTGAGATTGGCTTCCTTCACTTAGCACCATGTATTTAAGGATCTGCATATAATTTTGTGGCTTGATAGCTCTTTCTTTTTTATTGTGGAATAATATTCCATTGTATAGATATCCTACAGTTTATCCATTCACCTACTGAAGGACATCTTGCTTGCTTCTAAGTTTTAGCAATTATGGATACAGTTGCTATAAACTTTCATGTGTAGTTTTTTGCACATATGTTAAGTTTTTAGCTCCTTTGAGTTTTATCATGAATGGGCATTGCATTTTGTTGGATAGTTTTCTGTATCTGTTGGTATGATTGGTTTTTCTTCTTGAACTTGTTGACTGAATGGATGACATTAATTGATTTTCAAATGCTGAGCCAGTTTTTCGTACCTGGGATAAGTCTCACTCGGTCATATTGAATAATTCTTTTTATATATTGTTGAGTTCAGTTTGCCAGCAGTGAACAACAATTCCTGTTGCTTCATAGCTTCACTTGCATTTGGTGTCAGTGTGGAGTTTGCCAATGAGTACATGTTGTTAGGTGCCATCGAGTCGAGTCCAACTCATAGCAACCCTATGTACAAAAGAACGAAACACTACCCAACACTGTGCCATGCACACGATCTTTTTATGTTTGAGCGCATTGTTGCAGCCACTGTGTTTCATCTTATTTTGAGTCATGCCACATCAACAACTGGAGGTTCCAGGGACTTTACTGCATTCCTATCATTAAGGTCAACTCTAATTTAAAGGGGCTGGGATTTAGCTCAGTTGGTAGAGCGCTGTGCTGCAGTCTCTGAGGTCCTGAGTTCAATTCCCAGCACCGTAAAAATGGGAGAAGGACCTGGCAATCCACTCCCAAGGCAATCCCGAAACAGTCAGCCATTGAAAACCCGGTGAGGGTCGCTATGAATCGGATACCGACTCGACAGCACCAAACAACAACAACTAATTTAAAGAAACAACTCTTCCCCAGTTGTCTTTTTGAATGCTTTCCAGCCTTGGGGGCTCATTTTCCAGTACTGTATTTGACAGTGCAATGTAATTAATGAATATATCATGGTATCTTATTGTTTTAATTTACAATTCCCTAATATAATAGGATGCTGAACATCTTTTAATGCTTATTTGCCTTCTGTGTTTATCTACTTTGATGATGTAGCTAGTAAAGTCTTTTGCCCATTTTAAAATCACATTAATAGCTTTTTTATTGTTGAACTTTAAGAGTTCTTATATATTTAGGTAATAGTCTTTATTGAATGTGCCTTTTGCAAATGCTTTTTTCCAGTCTGTGGCTTCTCTTCTCATTCGGTTGGCAGTGTTGTTTTTGTTTGTATTCTCTTTGTTTGGGTGGTTTTGTTATTTTGAGACAGATCTTCTAGTGTATCCCAGGCTGGTTTGGAATTTGCGATCTTCCTGCCTCTTTTGACAGTGCCCTTTGCAGAGCAGAAACTTTTCATTTTCAGAGATTCCAGCAAATCAGTTTTGTTTTCCATGGTCATGTCTTTGATGTTGTCATCATGATATCCAAGGTCATCCACATGTTCTCTAAGGTCATCAAGATTTCCTCCTGTTATCTGTAGGAGTTTTACGGTTTTTGGGTTTTGCACTTATGTCTGTGATCTGGTTTTAGTTAATGTTTGTGACAGGTATGTGCACACAGTTATGTGTGTCTGTCCAGTTGTTCCAGCACTATTTGTTGAAGAGACTATCTTTGTTCCATTGAATTTCCTTTGCTTGTTAGTCAAAGATCAGTTGATTATATTTATGTGGGTTTAAATGGGGGTGTCCATTTGTTTATTTGTCTATTCTTTCCCCAATACCAGACCATCTTAATTATATAGCTTTACAATAAGTCAAGTCATGTTAGTTATTAAACTTTCTTTTTTTCTTAATATTATCTTGGCTATTCTGGGTCTTTTGCATCCATATACACCTCAGAATCAGTTTGCCAATATACCTTGCTTGGAGTTTGATTGGGATTACATTGAATTTATAGAAAAAGTTGGAAAGAACTGATTATCTTGACAGTATTATGTCTTCCTAACCATTAACATTCTACAGCCATACCACTCTGGCATCTGATCTTGTCAGTTCTCAGAAGCTAATTAGGATCAGGCCTGGTTAGTCCTTGGATGGGAGTTTGCCTGGGAATACCAGGTGCTGTAGGTTTGAGAGAGGGACCCAGCAGCCCACTCCCGAAGCAATCAGCCATCAAAAACTCTATGAATAGCGGAGAAGCACTGACATAGTGCTGGGCATGGCACAGTTTTTTATTTTGTTTTGCAGTGCTGGGGATTGGACTAAGCGTGCCACACATAGTATGCAAGTGCTCTGCCACAAAACAAGGATGTCCCCTCTTGCCACTTGTTTTCAACATCATACTAGAAGTCTAGCTAATTCATAGAACAACCAAAGGAAACAAAAGGTATGTGAGTTGAAATGAAAGGAATAAAACTGTCTTTGTTCACAGATGACATGACTATGTAGAAAACCTAAAAGAATTGACAAAACACACATACCACCACCACCACCACCACAACAAAACTGCAACTAGCAATGCTGCAAGAAATACAGTTAATGTTAAAAAGTCATTTTCCTATGTACTAGCAATGAACAAGGGAAGTTTAAAATTAAAAACATAATATCATTTACACAGCACCCCTACCTCAGGTGAAAAATTTAGGTATAAATTTAAAATACATATATAATCTGGGGGTGGAGCTACTTGTAGCATTCATTCAGCATCCTTTTTAATGTCCATGGGACCTGTAGTAATATCTCTTTCATTTCTGATATTAGTAACTTGTATCCTATCTTAATTTTTTCTTAGACTTGGCTAGAGCCTTAATGATTTTGTTGATCTTTTAGCAGATCCAGCTTTTGTTTTCATTGATTTCGCTATTGTTTTTCTATTTTTTATATCATTGATCCATCTTAAATTTTTATGTCTTTTCTTATGCTTATGCTGGAATAATTTGGTCTTTTTTTTAGTTTTTTGAGGTAGAAGCTCAGATTATTGATTGTAGATATTTCTTCTTTTCTAATATATGCATTTGATACTATAACATTTTCTCCATGATACGCTTACAATGAATCCAGAAGTTTTGATACATTGTTGTGATTTGGATATGAAATAACTCTCCAAAAGGCTCATGTGTTGAAATGTTGGCCCCAGATAGTGGTACTATTGAGAAGTGATTGTACCATGAGGATTAATCTGCTGATAAATTCATATCTGAATAAGCTATAAGGAGGTGGGCCTGTTTGGAGGAAGTAGCCACTGGAAGTGTATCTTTGCAGGGTATATCTTGACGCTGGTGCCTTCTTGTCTGTCTCTTTCTGCTTCCTGGCCACCATGAGGTAAGCAGCTTTCTTTTGCCAGGCCCTTCCACTGTGATCTTTCTGCCTAGCTGCAGGCGTAAAAGCAATGGAGCCAACTGACCATGGGTTGAAACCTCTGAAACCATGAGCCCAAATAAATATTTCCTCCTTTCGTTGACTTTCTCAGGTATTTTGTCACAGTGATGGAAAGGTAACTAATGTAGTTGTATTTTCATTTTCATTTGGTTCCCGATATTTTGTAATTTTTCTTGAGATTTCTTATTTGACCCATGCCTTATTTAGAAGTGTATTGTTGGCTCTCCAAGTATTTTGGGATTTTACTAGTATTCTATAATTGATTTTTTCCCAATCCTTTGTCGTCTAAGGGCAGATATTGTATGGGTTTCATTGTTTTAAATTTGGTAATATGTATTTTTTGACTCCAAATGTGGTCTATCTTGGCTTGTGTTCTCTGAGATTTCTGGATATGTGATTTGGTATCTGACAGTAATTTATGGAAATTCTTAGTCATTATTCTTTCTGATTTTCTTCTATTCCTCATACATGACATTATTTGTAGTTTTCCATAGTTCTTGGATATTCTGTCTTTTTTTTTCCAGTCTTTTTTCTTTTTGGCTTTTCATTTGGGAAGTTTGTTAACACATTTTCAAGCTCAGAGATTGTTGTTCGGCCATGTCCTATTTGCTAATGAGCTCATCAAAAACATTCTTCATTTCTATTGCAGTGTTTTTGATCTCTAGTACTTTTTTTTTTGACTCTTAGACTTTCTATCCCTTTGCTTATATTGTCCATCTGTTCTTGCATGTTATCTACTTTGCCTTTTAGATCCCTTAGCATATTAATCATTTTGTTGTAATCATATTGTTGTTGTTAGGTGCCGTCTAGTCGGTGTCCGACTCATAGTGACCCTATGTACAACAGATGAAACACTATTGTCAGTGCTTCTCTGCTATTCATAGGGCTTTTAATGGTGGATTGATTTTTGGGAGTGGATTGCCAGGTCTTTCTCCCATGTTGTAATGATAGTTTTTAAAAATTCATGGTCTGATAATTCTAACATTCCTGTCTTATATGAGTCTGTTTTTGGCTTTTGCTCATTCTGCAAGCTGTGTTTTTTGCCTTTTAGAATGCCTTGCAGTTTTTTTCTTCATGGGCAGGCATGATATACTGGGTCAATGCAACTGCGTTAAATAGGCCTGTAGTAATGTGGCGATGAGGTATTTAAGGAGGGAAGATACCCTATAATCTTGTGACTAAGTCTCAGTCTTTTTATGACTCTGCGCCCCAAATTGTGAATTTCCCAAGTGATTCTCAATATTTTCCCATTCTAAGCTGTGACAGGATGGCAAGTTGAAGCTTGAGTTTGCCATTTCCTTTCTCAGTCAGTAGCAGCTGGAGTTGAGTATTTCCATTCTCCTGTGTTGAAAGCTAAAGCTGGCTTCATTGGATACTTTCCCTCCCCACAGGTTAATGGGGCCCTGACGAAGTCCAAAAGGGTAAGCTCTGATGAAGTAGTTTCTGTTAAGGTGCAGCCTTGCTAAAAAGAGCAGAATTGTTAATTTCCGATCTTCTTCCTGGAAGCAAGAGGAGATTTTCCTCTGGTCTCCACTTCGAGAACCTAGAGGAGCTTCTGGAGATAAACTCACAAAATTGCGGTGCCCCCTATGACTTTTAGAAAAGTCTCCCTGGACTTTTTACCTCTCAGTCTTGTAAGTAAATCTCAATAATTTGTTTATTGCCTGCAGCCATACCACTGTGGCATCAGATCTTGGAAGCTAAGCAGGGTCGGGCCTGGTTAGTACTTGGATGGGAGACCACCTGGGAACACCAGGTGTTGTAGGCTTGGGAGAAGGACCCAGCAACCCACTCCCAAAAAACAATCACTCATTGAAAACCTTATGAACAGCAGAGAAGCACTGACAATAGTGTTTCATCTGTTGTACACAGGGTTGCTATGAGTCGGACCCTGACTCAATGGCACCTAACAACAACAACAACAACAACAACAACAACAACAACAACAACAACAATTTGTTTACAATAGTTCAGTTTTCCTTCCCAGGTACTGGTTCCCACAGATATTTCTGTCTGTGGGTTTCTCTTCTGTGAAGTTGTGATTCTCTGTTTCTAGCCTTTCTGTCTCTTCTATATTTTGAGGCAGCAGTTTACCTTATGTTCTCACTTGTCTAATGGATCTTGGATCTTAGAAGAGTTGTTAATTTCTTGGGGTTTTTTTTTTGTAATTAATTGTCAGCCTTCAAGTGACAACTTTCAAGCTCATTACCTGCCAAACCAGAAATGAGAAGTCTTGGTAATTTTAAATTGGCATTATTGAAGTTTAATTTAGGTGATTGGCATGTAGTGATGCCCACTAATTTTAACTACACATTTGGTTAGTTTAACAAATGTGTGGTTTTACATAGCTACCACTTGCAGAAGACCTCTTTAAAGTGTTGAAAAGTAAAGATGTCACTGTAAAGACAAAGATGCCCCTAATTCATGCCATGTTATTTTGAGTTGCATCATGTGCTTGTGAAAGCTGTACGTTGAATAAGGAAGGCAGAGAAGAATTGATGCTTTTGAATTATGGTGCTGAAAACTAATACTGAATATACTATAGACTGCCAAAACAACCAACAGACTCATCCTAGAAGTGCTCCTTGGAAGCAAGGATGTCTAGACTGTGTCTTACATATTATGGATAGGATGTCAGAGGGACCAATCCCTAGAGAAGGATGTCATGTTTGGGGGAGTGGCAGATCAACAACAACAAAAAAGCAAGATCCTCTACTAGATGGATTGACACAGTGACTGCAACAATGGGCTTAAACATAAAAAAGATCATGTGCCTGGCACAGTCGGGGAGTGTTTTGTTCTGTAGTACATAGGGTCACTATGAGTCGGACCCAACTTGACAGTACCTAACAACAACAATAGTAACAACTACAGTCATGATATAAGAAGCATCTATCATCCCCAGAATGTTCCCTTCTGCCCCTTTTCAGTGAGTCCTCCCTCCTGACCTCCATTCTCTGGCAACTACTGATCTGCTTTCCATAACCATAATATTGCCTTTTTAAGAATGTCTTAGAAATAGAATTATGTTATCTTTATGTAGTCACAAAAATTTTATTCTAGAGGTTTTATGATTTAGCCTCATACATTTAGATCTATGATCAATTTTGTGACCAGGATTCTCCTCTTACAAAATGATTTGTGAGATATTCCTTCCGCTTCTATTTTCTAGAGGAATGAGGGCAGATTGACTGTTATGTTTTGGTTAAGTGCTAAGTAAAATTCAACAATGAAGTCATCTGGGCCTGGAGTTTTTTGTGTGTATGAGAAGATTTTTAACTAAAACTTCTATTACTTTAATAGGTTACACATCTATCATTGCTGGCTCTATTTCTTTTTGTGTGAGGTTGGTAGTTTATATAGTTCAAGGAGTATATCAATTTCATATAGGGTTTTGAATTTATTTTTATTAAATTTTCATCATATTCCCTCATTGTCCCTCCAGCGTCTGTAGGAACTATAGTGACGCTCTTCCTTTGATTCTCAATGTTGATGATTTAGACCTTCTCTCCCTTTTCCTGATAGAGGTTTATGTATTTCATATCCTGTTTGTTTTTTATGGTTACATATGTTCTTTCATTTTCCCTCCTTCTTTTGGATTAGTTTAGGATTTTTTTGTTTGTTTGTTTTGCAGTACTGGGGGTTGAACCCAGCACCTTGTGCATGGTAGGCAAGTGCTCTACCACTGAGCAATACCCCAAACCCCTTTTTTATTTTATTTTTTGAGAGACAGTCTTGCTAAGTTGTGTAGGCTTCCTCTGGCCTTAAACCTGTGATCCTTTTGCCTCTGAATCCCAATTTTCTAGGATTAGAGGCATGTGCTATGGCACCTGGCTAGATACTTTTCTTATTCCAGGTATTTTTATTTTTGGTTTATTAACTGGATACTTTCTTGTTATTGGATTGTCCTAGGTATTATAGCACATTTTGATTCCTAGCCTCTACCCATGAGATGCCAGTAGCAATGCTGCTCCCTGTCAGGTGTGGCGTCCAAATATATTTCTTCATGTATTGCCAAGTGTTCCTTGGAGGGGCTAGTGACAAAATCACATCTGAGTGAGAACTGCTACCCTCAGGTTTATAATATACAAGGTATGAAAAAAAATACAGTGAATGTTTAAATGGAAAAACTTATTATGGTACAAACATACATTGCAGCTGGCATGGTTGCGCATGCCTGTAATCCCAGCGGCTCGGGAGGCGGAGGCAGGAGGATCACAAGTTCGAGACCAGAGGCAGTCTGCGTAATTTAGTGAGACCCTGTCTCAAAAAGTAAAAAAAATGGGCTGGGGGTGCAGCTCAGTGGTCCAGCACTTGCAGAGCATGCAGGCATGAGGCCCTGGGTTCAACCCCCAGTACCACCAAAAAAAAAAAAAACCAAAAACCAAAACAAACAAACAAAAAACCCATACATTTCCATTAATCCCCCTCCAAATACTTCCCCTGGCTTTGAACACACTGATTCCATTGTTCAGGCAACTTTCTGAAGCTGTTCTGGAAGTCCTCTTTCATCAATATCTTTAGTTTCATCCTCCCTCCTGATGACATTCCATATTACACATCACTTCTGGTATGGTGATTTCTGTCAAATAAAAATATTATGATGTGTCCTCATCCACTCGGCTCACCAGATCTGACACCACGTGACTTCTGGCTCTTCCCCACAAAAGGTCAACATTTTGAATTGATTTCATGGCATCCCAGCAGCCACAAGAGTGCAACTAAAAACTCACAAAAGAGGACTCCCAGCACTGCTTTACAAAGTGGCAAGAATGATGCAATAAGTAGCTTTGAAGCCAAGGAGAGGATCCTTTGAGGAGGATTAACAACAATGTGTCTTTTACTATAATAATGTTTTTAAGTGTAAATGTTCACCATATCTTTTGATCACAACTTTTACATCTTTAACTTAGCACAGTACACCTTCAAATGTTATTATACTGGTTTTCCTATCGTGTAAGAGTCTCAAAATAACATACTTTTATTTCTCTTCTCCTCTCTTTTATGCTATTTACATGCATTTGACTTCATTACATGCATTTGACTTTATAAGACTCACAACACATTGTTATTATTTTGACTTTAAACAGTCATTTATCTTTTAATGATTTTTAAAAAATTTATGGCACTTTTCATTCCTCTGGGCAGATCCTGTTTCCTTTTGATATTATTTTTATCTTGCCTGAAGAATTTCACATAGCAATTTTTATGGTACTGGTCTACTGAATATAGATTCTTTCAGCTTTTTCTGAAGTCTCTAGTTCACTTTCATTTTGGACAGCTGCTATTATTTGGGATACAATTTTAGATTGACACTTGTTTTCTTGGAGTATTTGTGCTCTGAGTGCTGTGACCACTGATGAGTAATCTGTAGGAGGTGTAGTTATTGCCCCTCAGAATTCAAAATATTCCCTTTTCTGTTCTGTTCATGTTTTCTCTTTTCCACTGATGTTCAGAAATGAGATTATGAGACAGTATTTTATTTTACTTAATTTTTTAGCTTCTTAACTCTCTAGATCTATAGTTTTTGTCAAACTTGGAGTTCAGATCTATAGTTTTTATCAAACTTGGAATTCTTTTGGCCTTCGATTGTATAAAAAAAGGGAGGGTAGATGAATTGATTATGCTGTCTCCCCTAGGTTTCAAATTACAGTTATGTTAAGCTGTCTAGTATTGTTTAGCAGGTGATCATGAGCTCCCATTTTTGGTAGTCTTTTCTCTGTTTCCTTAATCTTGGAGAGTTTCTTTGTGTGCGTGTTCTAGTTCACTGATCTTTTTTTTTTTTCAGTGTCTAAATTTCTCTTAATCTCATTCAGTGGTTTTAATTTCATATATATGTATATTATCTTCAGAAACTTATATATATATACATTTATATGTATTTATATGTATATATATACATATATATACATACATATATATATGTATGTGTATGTATGTGTATATATATGTTTTTGTTGTTGTTAGGTGCTGTCGAGTCGGTATCCGACTCATAGTGACCTCATAGGGTTTTCAATGGCTGACTGTTTTGGGATTGCCTTGGGAGTGGATTGCCAGGTCCTTCTCCCCTTTTTGCGGTGCTGGGCATTGAACTTGGGACCTCAGAGACTGCAGCGCAGCGCTCTACCAACTGAGCTAAATCCCAGCTGAAAACCCTATGAGGGTCGCTATGAGTCGGATACCGACTCAACAGCACCTAACAACAACAATGTACATGTAAAAGAAACAGATGTACATATCATACTGCATGTGTGTATATGGATGTCTTTCATTTATCTCTTCTGTTATTTTTCAATGGATGCTAGATACAGCACATTGATTTTTTTTGTGTGCCTAATTTTGTTATAGTCTTTTAAATGCTATTGGATTTTGTCCTAATGACTAAATAAATGTCTTGAATAAGTTAGATCCCTTTGAAGCTTAGTTTTAAGATTTGCTAGATGGGTCTACAACAACCTTTAGTCTAGTACGAGTTTAGCCTTCCTAGTCAGGTGATGCTTTCTCTAAGGATTACCCAGTGTCTTAAAGTTGGAATATTGTGTGGCCCCTTGGAACACAGAATATTCCTGGCCATACGTGAGGGCTAAGATTATTCAGCCTACTGCTGTCTTTGCTTTTTATTTGATAGCTCTGCAAATGTTCATTCACATGGACAGTTCAGTGCTTAGCAAGAGACTCAAGGAAACCCTTTAGCTTGCTCTATGCAGGTCCTTCTAGTCCAGTATTCTATCCTGGGCTTCCTCATCTGTAATCTCGGTCCACTGAACTGACTACCCCTTCCCTACTTTGGCTTTGAAACCTTTCCAGTCAGTAAGTTAGGACAATTGTAAGCCTCACATACTTCATCTCTCCCCTCCCCGTTGCGCTCTGTTTTCCAGTGTCAGAAAACTTTGATTCATACTTAGCTTTGTTTTATGATTGTTTAAGGCAGAGGATAAACCTTGTCACTCTTACCCCAGAATATATGGAAGTGGAAGTCCTTCAGTTGTCATTTTGCATTTCCTGTCTGTGTTTGGAGACAATATTGTAGATTGTTTTAGCTGAGATATATGGCACCCAGTGGCCTGTGCGCCTCTTAGTTGAATTTATTATCTTTCTGGGTATCCTGGTAAGAGGCTCGCGTTGCCTATGTAGGGAATCGTGCTATCTAGGGGCACGTTATTCACTTCTCTTCTTGGTGCAGAAGCGGCACAGCCTGGCCTGTAGCATTGCATTAGTTCTAAGGATCTGCAACAACTTGGTTGGTTTTCCCTCTTACTGCTTCAGGTGGCTTTAACAGTGTTCTTCAGCTGATGAATTGGCCGTGGCTCTATTCTTGAGCCATGAATCCATGGGCTTGAATTCTAGAGCTTAGCCAGAGACTCCAAGAAATCCTTCTGAGAACCAAACACGCAGCATGCAGAAGGGTGGTTTGTTGCCTGGAGAAATGTTAGAGCATTATTGATACTTTGAAAACTGGTAGAAAGAGACAGATTTCAGATGAAAGATGTTCATCTCCAAATAATAGGAAAGAATTATGGCTTATTCTGAAGATATGGCTAGAAGTAGATGTGTCATGTGAAAGAGAAATAAGCTAAGTCCATAAACAGTAAACGTTGTAGTGGGTGGGCATCATAAGACCATGTAGAAGTAGGGGAACCATAGGTCGTGTTTGCTGAGGAGAGTACTGGCTTATACTTGTGGTCCTGGAGTAATTACTACTAACAAGTAATTATTACTTTTATGTCCACTAGAGTGGATGTAAAGAGAGAGACATTAGGTCATGGGCCAATTTTGATTGTAAGAAATGTTATTCATTGAAAATTGCTATTCAGAGGAAGGGATTTCAGTTCATTCTTTCATTCATTCTGGAGTTCCAGGAATTCATTTAGGTGCTCATGAACAGGAATGATTGATATATTTGTTTGTTTCACTTTTGAACGTGTCCTGATTTGGATGATTTTTTGTATGTGTGTGTATGTGTGTGTATATGAATATGTGTATATTCATCCTGCTTATAAGGAATGGTTTACAGAATATAAGGTGAGTGTATTCCTTCAGTATTGTTGTTCCTTAAATGATAGATTTACTGGTGTTTTATTTCATTTTTCTGCAGTACTTGAGGGCTGAACTCAGGGCCTCGGGCATGTGTTGTAAGTGCTTTACTACTGAAGTGCTCCCCCAGATCCCGTTTTTTATTTCATTTTTATCTCGAAATAGGGTCTTGCTAAGTTACACAGGCTGCCTCTGGCCTCACACCTGCGATCCTCCTGCTTCTACCTCCCCAGTTGCTGGGATTACAGGCGTGAGCCACTGCCTGGCAGATTTACTATTTACTTTGTATTTTAGTTCAGTAGTAGACAGTATATACTGACTAATAAAGGTGTTTAAAAAATTTTTTTTTGATATTTTTTCTTGCAGATGATCTCAATGCCACCCACCAACACTGTGTTTTGGCTGGTTCACAACCTCGTTTTAGTTCTACCCACCGAGTGGCAGACGTAAGTGTAAATAAAAATGTGATTCACACTTAACTGGATGTGACAGAAGTGTTTGAATGAGCAATTTATCTTGGAGCTTTGGAAGAGTTCTTGAGAAGGAAATTGCTTCCATCTAACCTGACTTGAGTCTCTATTTACTTGCTTTTATAGCTTAGAGTTGTACCAGATGCAGTTTTAGAATATATTCACAGCATAGGATAAGTATAGTTTGCTTCTTGGGGTTATGTTTCTTAGAGAAGGTAAATGCTGTTGGCTCATGTTGCTAGTGTAAAATTTTTGTAGGTGATTGTATTTTTCAAGATCGAGGGCAGAATGTGGCTGGAAGAAATGGGGTTGAATTTGTGTGCTGGTGCCTGTGTGAGTGTGGCTGGGTTTGAATGGTTGAGAATTAACATTTCCCTTAATTTTTGTTTAGACTTCTGGGCATATGAGTATAAATTTAGGAGGTGGTTACAGGGATGTCCAACAATTTCTGAGTCCCTCAATTATGTTCATAGCCCAGATGTTATTGCTAAATTCTGCCATCACTTGGCAATGGCTGCTGGTCAGCTGGTCACACTAGTTCAGTATGGAAAAGTTAAGGGATGGAGAAAACCCATTGTAGTCACCCCATCATTCCAAAGAGCAGGGAACCATCATGAAAAGGATTACGCATCAATTCCCCACCCAGCCTCATTGTCTGTGCCTTGCCTCATAGCTTCAACTTTTCAGGGATCCATGGGGAACAAGTTTAAGAACCTCGGGCAGAAGGTATACAACAGAGGGGCAGAAAAGCCCAAGTGCAAGGGCTTTCCAGCCCTGAATCTGTGTGAGTCTAAGTTGTCTTTTGACAATGAAGTAGGTGTGCTGGCAGACTGGCTGCATCGCTGTGTGGTAGGAAGAGCCTGAATGACTGTTTCTAAGATAACAGCAAGCCCAGCAAGCATGCTTTCCTACTTTTTCTGGTGTTTCTTCTTTTTTCTATTGGCTCATTCTTTTAAATCTTCCAGTGTCTGTCATGTGTCCAGCATTGCAGGCCTGTGAGACAGAGCCAGCAACATGACCATTTTCTCCACTCCCTTTGTTGAACTCACAGTTTAGCTGGGGAGACAATGTTAGGCAAATAAACATATGAAGAATTATCTTGGTTTAGTTTCTCAGAGAAGTAAATGCCATTGGCAGGTATTGCTAGTTATAAGTAAGTTCTGTTAGGAAGGCAGGAAGGAAGGATCAAGCATTTATAGAGCATCTAATCTGTGCCTTGTGTTGTAGAGAAACACTTCAATTCCTGTTATAAGCATCTGTCTTTCTAGGTATTACCTTCACGGGAGTCCTGTTCTTGTCTGTCACTTTATGTATACGACTTAAGTATATCCTTCTTACATCTTTACTAATCTAACCCGGAGGAGTAAACAAGCTCACTGATGCTCTGTTCAGAGGGCTAGTGCACAGTGATGAATTAAAAAGTTGGGAAAATATGTTTGATGGGGATAGCAATCATACTTAATTCATATAGTTCTTCTTATTGTTGTTAGTTGCTGTCAAGTTGGGTCGTACTCATAGAGACCCATATGACAAAACAAAACACTTCCTGACACTGTGCCATGTACACGATCTTTTTATGTTTGAGCCTGTTGTGACAGCCCTTATGTTTCTTCTCATTTTGAGTTATGCCACAACAACAAAAGGAGGTCCCAGGGGCTTTGCTCTATTTCCATCATTAAGGTCGACCCTACTTTGAGGAGCAACTCTTCCCCAGTCATTTCTTGAATCCCTTCTAGTCTGGGAGGCTCATTTTCCGTCACTATATTTGACAGTGCTCCTCTGCTGTTCATAGGGTTTTCAATGGCTAATTATTTTGAGAGTGAGCAGCTGGGGCCTTCTCCCTAGACTGTCGTAGTCTGGCAGCTCAGCTGAAGCCTGTCCACCATGGGTGGCCCTGCTGGTATCTGACATACCAGTGGCATAGCCTTCAGTATCACAGCAACATGCAGGCCCCCCCAGCAAGGCAAGCTGACAGACACAGGAGGGTTCTTCAGAAGGTTAAATGAATTAATACCTGGAAGGCTTTTAGAACAGGAACTGGTATACATTCAAAGAATGTTAGTCAATACTACTATTACTTTGACTACTGTTACTATTACTAGTTACTACTGCTTTCTTTTCATTTTATTATGATGAAGAATTAATCATAGATACCTCCTTGTGAGATAGGTTATTCCATTTCTGGAATTTCTTTTATGTCCACTAGAGTGGATGTAAAGAGAGAGACATTATGTCATGGGCCAATTTTGATTGTAAAAAATGTTATTCATTGAAAACTGCTATTCAGAGGAAGGGATTTCAGTGCATTCTTTCATTCATTCTGGAGTTCAAGGTATTCATCTAGGTGCTCATGAGTAGGAATGATTGATATATTTAGTGTCTCCAAGATGCTTACAGACTAAGAGTAGATATGATGCAGAACAGAAGGTCGCAAATAGCATGAGCTGTTGTAACGTGAAATTTATTAGTAGCTTTTCAGGAAAGGTAAAGCCTAGGGATAAAATTTATAGGGATGAGGGGGATTTTTAGGACATTTTAAGACAGCTAAGGGTATAAATCAGCACTGAGGTGGGGATCTGATCATTGGGGTAGGTTGGGGATGCTTGGGGAATGTTGAGTGGCTACCATTAAACTAGGTTCACCAAGGTGACTGTTGGAACATAAGGCTGACTCCTGCACAGGACCAGATTATGAAAGATTCAGGATATCAGATTAGGTATTTGAGCTTCAGGTGATTGGCAGTTGTAGGCTGTTGGCTATTTTTTATTGACATACTAGAGATAACTTTGTTGGTTTTACTGTTAGATGCAGTCGAATTGGTGTCTGACTCATAGTGACACTTCTTATAACAAGCAAAACAGTATTGTCAGTGCTTCTCTGCTATTCATAGGGTTTTCAGTGGTTGATTGTTTTTTGGGAGTGGGTTGCTGGGTCCTTCTCCCAAGCCTACAGCACCTGGTGTTCCCAGGCGGTCTCCCATCCAAGTACTAACCAGGCCCAACTCTGCTTAGCTTCTGAGATCTGATGGGATCAGACACCAGAGTGCTATGGTTGCAGGGAGAGATAACTTTAGGACCATGAAAATGATGGGTACATCACTGGAACCTGTCCAGGTCTTAACTAGTGGTAGTAACTGCAGGAAAAAAGGATTCCTGTGAATGGTGTAGGGGACACAGTTTGAGACTTGGCACCCTCTGACTGACATGGTGGGTGGGGAGTGAGAATGAATGAATGTATGAGCACATGAACTAAGTCTTTTTTAAAATCTTAATTTCTTCAGTGGGACTTTTTGTTGTATTTCATTTTTAAGGAGGAGCTAGGCAATAGTTTCAAATGACATGCTGATGAACTGACTCTGTTGGATGTTTCCCATGTGCCTGCCACTAGGATGACTGAGTTTCTAGTCTGGATGTTCATACTATTGTCAGGAAGAGAGGGCCTAAGACATTTATTAGTAGAAGATGGTAGGTGGTTCCGTTTTGCACAGGCTGAGTTGGAGCTGCCAACTAGAGAAGTCCAGCAGGCAAATGGAAGTGTAGGATTAAGATTTGGGGGAAAACAAGGAACTTTTCACTCCCCACCCTCTGCAGCAAATGCATATACCCAGAGGCTTCTGCAGTCCCTTTGAAAAGTAGCCCCCTGGCTTTGATTCCTTTTTTCCAGGGAGACCAATTTCATGCTGTCATTATTGCTTTTAAACTATTCCAATGCTTAACTTTTTCAATTAATGATGAGTGTGTTTGTATCTTCTTATTTTTAGGAAAAAATTTGAGCATTAATTAACTTTAAGTAAAGAGAGGAATTGCCTGCAGCCATAGCACTGTGGTGTCTGGTCCAGTCAGCTCTCAGAAGCTAAGCAGGGTCTGGCCTGGTTAGTACTTGGATGGGAGACCATCTGGGAACACCAGGTACTGTAGGCTTGGGAGAAAGACTTCGTAACTCACTCCCAGAAAACAGTCAGCTATTGAAAACCCTATGAACAGCACAGAAACACTAACAATACTGTTTCACTTGTTGTAAGTAAGGTAACTATGAGTCATACATTGACTCAGTGGCACCCAACAACAACAACAGAGAGAAATATGTACAGTGATTCAGTTGAAAGAAAAACATTGTCCCAAATCTATGATTTTTATATCCTCTGCGCTTTAATTCAAGGTGCATGATATTTTACTAACTAGATGCATGCATAGAATGTGAATTATGTAAATATCCTGCTTCCTGTCTTATATTTCAGCAGTCACTGAACTATGGCCTACTAACCATTGGGTTGCTTTTGTAAATGAAGTTTTATTGGAGCACAATCATATTCAGTTGTTTACATATTGTTCACGGCTGCTTTATTGCTGTAGTGGCAGAGCCAAGTAGTTATAACCTAGACCTTGTGACCCTACAAGCCTAAAATATTTATTGTCTCATCTTTTTTTTTTCTGGTGCTAGGGGGTTGAACCCAGGGCCTTGTTCATATTTGGCAAGTGCTCTGCCACTGAATTGCACCCCCCAGCCCATTTTTCACTCTTTCATTTTGAGATAATTGTTGTTGTTATTGTTGTTGTTAGGTACCATCGAGTCATGTCCGACTCATAGCGACCCTCATAGGGTTTTCAATGGCAGATTGTTTGGGGATTGCCTTGGGAGTGGGTTGTCACGTCCTTCTCCCATTTTTGGGGTGCTGGGAGTCAAACTGGGGGCCTCAGAGACTGCAGAGCGGCACTCTACCAACTGAGCTAAATCCCAGCCCTTTTGAGATAGAGTTTTGTTAAATTACTTAGGCTACCACTGACCTCAAACTCATGATCCTCCTACCTCTGCCTTCTGAGTTGCTGAGATTTCAGGCATGTGCCTGGTTATTGTCTAGTCTTTTAAGAAAAACTGTTGACCTCTATAATAGATAATCCTAGGTAAGCAGGCTTTAAAACTCACCTTAAAATTAAACAGCACTTTAAAAAGGATCACTTTTTTAGACTTTTTATTTCTACCAGAATATTACTACTCAAAGTAAAAAAAAAAAAAATCGTAGTATTTAGTGCTGGTATGTTTCAGTGAAATTGGTGCGTTCATATACTTTTGGTAATTTTGTGAATTGGTTTAGTTTTTGGAAAGCTGTGTGTGAGTACGTATAAAGCACCATAAAATATCCATATATTTGATCTCAACACTTTTTAAGAATCAAACCTAGGAAATAATTAAATAGAATGATATTGGTTAAGAATGTTAGCCAGCATGATCAATAGTAGTGAAAAGTTGGGAAGATCTTTAATACCTTTATAGTATTTGCTGAATTATTTAAATTCACCTTAACTAGCAATGTTGAAAGTGGCAGTTTTTAGCTGGGCACAGTGGCGCACACCTATAATTCCAGCAACTTGGGAGGCAGAGGCAAGAGGGTTGCAAGTTTGAGACCACAGACAGCATGTGTAATTTAGCAAGACCTTGAATCAAAATAAAAAGTAGAAAAATGAATTGGGCGCCATGGTACACGGCTGTCATTCTAGTGGCTCGGGAGGTGGAGGCAGGAGGATTGCAAGTTCGAGACCAGAGGCAGTCTGCATAACTTAGCAAGACTCTGTCATAAAAACTGGAAAAAAAAAAAGGGGCTGGGGGGCAGCTCAATGGTATAGCACTTGCAAAGCATGCAAGGATGAGGCCCTGGGTTCAATGGCCAAGTATGCCAAAAAAAAAAAAAAAAAAAAAAAAAAGGAGGAGGAGGAGAAGTAGAAGAAAAAGAAAACAAAGAAAATGGTAGTTTTGCCATTAAGTACAGTGAAACACACCTATATTCTCTGCAACTCAAGGGCAGAGGCAGGAGGATGAGTGCAAGTTTGAGGCCAGAGACAGCTTGGATAACTCAGCAAGACCCTTGCCTCAAGATAAAAAAAATATTAAAATGGTGGGTCTGAGGGTGTAGCTCAGTGGTAGAGCGCTTGCAAAGTATACACGAAGCCCTGGGTTCAGCCCCCTGCTACCACAAACAACAATAACAAAAAAAAATCCAGATGAAAAAAAAGTAGTACTTCTGAATACTTATGTATACACACTGGAAAACAGCATATACATTGATATGTCTACACTGATTACAACTGTATGGGGACAAAGAATCACAATAAAACATGAAAGCAGGTTCAAGTGGCAGAATTATGTTTTTATCTTATATAAATTTTTAAAATTTCATCCAATATTGCTGTTTCCAGTAGTTATTTCTAGGTGCTGTTGAGTCAAGTGTCAACTCATAGTGACCCTCATAGGGTCATCGGTGGCTGACTGTTTTTGGATTGCTTGGGGGAGTGGGTTGCCATGTCCTTCTCATATTTTTGCAGTGCTGAGGATCAAACCAAGGCCTCAGAGAGTACAGAGCCTTGCTCCACCGACTGAGCCAAACCCAAGCCCATTTCCAATAATAGAAGGAAAATATTTTTTCCCAACAGTGAAGTTACATTGTTTTCCTTAATAGAAGAGGGAAAAAAATGAATACAGCTTTTAACTCTCACTTATTTCAGAACTATTCTTTCCTTCTTACAGTATTAATATTATGTGACTTACATGTGCCAAACAAAAGGATCTGCTGTTTTCTTCCTGTTCACAGGATGTAGGAAAGAGATTGTCTTAAGGAAATGATACTCTGAAATTCATCTTATTTAATTAGAGAAGAAATCTGTTCAGGTTTTTGGTTGCATATGAACACAGTATGTCTATTGGCTCTTGACCTTTATTTGATTTTACTCTGATTTCTAGTTTTGACAGAATGTTCCTGTTGTTGTTGTTGTTAGGTGCCGTCGAGTTGGTATCCGACTCATAGCGACCCTCATAGGGTTTTCAATGGCTGACTGTTTCGGGATTGTGTTGGGAGTGGATTGCCAGGTCCTTCTCCCATTTTTGCGGTGCTGGGAATTGAACTCGGGACCTCAGAGACTGCAGCGCAGTGCTCTACCAACTGAGCTAAATCCCAGCCCAGAATGTTCCTAGGATTCAACATATAATATCATTTTAAAATTTAAAGTGTAAGCATAAATTTTTTTGAATAAGTAGTTACTCAGATGGTTCAAAATTCAAAAAGTACCTGAGGTTATACATTTAATATCTTTTTCCTCAATACAATAAGTTCCCCCTTCCCAGAAGCAACCAATGTTATCAAATTCTTAACCTTTTGGTGATTTTGTATATTGTTATTGTTAGGTGCCATCAAGTTGGTCCGACTCATAGTGACCCTCAAGGTTTTCAATGGCTGATTGTTTTGGGATTGCCTGGGGAGTGGATTGCTATATCCTTTCCCTGTTTTCATAGTGCTGGAGATTGAACCAAGGGACCCAGAGAATGCAAAGCAGCACTCGACCAAATGAACTAAACCCTAGTGCCTCTCTTTCTGTGCATATATGTATATCTATGTATGTATGTATCTGTCTATGCATATACATACACACATATATTTGGAACACACACACACACACACACACACACACACACACACACACACACACACACTCCAGTGGTAGCCTATCTAGTATATTATTCTGTACTTTTGTTTCAGAAACCTTAGTGATAATTGTTGTTGTTGTTGTTAGGTGCCGTCGAGTCGGTATCCGACTCATAGTGACCCTCAGAGGGTTTTCAATGGCTTCGGGATTGCCTTGGGAGTGGATTGCCAGGTCCTTCTCCCATTTTTGTGGTGCTGGGAATTGAACTCGGGACCTCAGAGACTGCAGCGCAGCGCTCTACCCACTGAGCTAAATCCCCAATATATAATTCTTATGTTGGGAGAGGGAATGGGTTTTTAGATGACACCAAAAGCATAAACAACTCAAAAATAAATAGAAAAAATGGTCTTCAAGGTTTAAAACTTTTGTGCTTCAAAGTGAACTATCAACAAAGGGAAAAGACAACCCACAGAATGGGAGAAAATACTTGCAAACCATGTATCTAATAAAGTATTTATTTTTAGAATATATAAAGAATTCTTAGAACTCACTAATCATAAAGAGAAATAATTCTGTGTGAAATAGTGAAGCATCAGAACAGACATACCTGAAAGAAGGTGTATAAACTGCCAACGAGGACATGAAAAATGCACGTCCTGGCTAGAGATGTACCTCAGTGGCAGAGCACTTGCCAGGCATGTGCAAGGCCCTAGATTCCATCCCCAGTCTGGCAAAAAAATAAAAATTAAAACATAAAATTGAAGTGCATCATATTATTAGTCATTAGAGAAATGCAAATCAAAACTATGATGAGATACCACTTCATACCCACTAGGATGGCTAGAGTCAGAGAGACAATAACAAATGTTGGTGAGGATGTGCAGAAAGAAGAGTCCTCATACCATGCTGGAAAGAATGTACAATGGGACAACCAGTTTGAGAAATAGTCTGACACTTCTTCAAAAGGCTATCTATGTTCAAATGTACCCTGTGACCAAGCAGTTCCATACCCAGGTATATACCCAGGAGAAATGAAAACTTGTACATGGATCTTCATTGTAACTTGATTGATAATACACTGAAAGTAGATGCCACCCAATGGTTCATCACTTAATGAAGGGATAAGCAAAATGTGGCATATCCATATAATTAAATGTTATTTGGCAATAAAAAGGAATGAAGTACTGATATATGTTACAAGGATAAACAAAAAACCATGCTAAGTGTAAGAAGCCAATCACAACAGATCACTTAGTGTGTGATTACATTTATCTGAAATGTCCAGAACAGGCATTTTTTGGACCCAGGAAGTAGATAAGTGGTTGCATAGGGCTGGAAAGTTTGGTGGAAGTGAGAAAGAGCAACTATTAAAGGGCACAGGCTTTCATATCGACCTAATAAAATTATTCTAAATTAATTATAGTGATGATTTCATAGCTCTGAATATACTAAAAACTTTGAACTATATGCTTTAATGGTTGCATTTTATATATGTGAATTATATTTTCAAAAGGCTCTGAGCAAAATATGAACAAAAAATTAACTGAGACCTGATCATAGGTTCTTTACTCCAAATAAAACTCTACATCCAGAAAAATAAAATTCTCTTTTCTTTGGCTATAAATGAGGCTACAGCATAGTTCACTTAACTGGTCCGTATTGATGGGAAATTTAGGTTGTTTTCAATCTTTAGCTATAATAAGTGACCATGCACTTAATAGCCTTTCAGGCATGCTACTCCATACCTGGGAAGTAAAGATGCAAGTAGAGTGACTTTCTAGACAGAATATTATTTAAAAGTCTGTACTGGGGGAGGGAGGCTCTGCGAGTGGGAATTCAGTTCTCATCCTTGTTTTCCTTTGCAGCAAATTGATCCTGCCTGCCCTTGGGCTCTGTGCACTCTGGGGGAGTCATATTAAAATACATATTAGTCAAGCTTCTGTTTTTGGCACAAAAACTTTGTGTTTCCCAGGCTTGTTGATGTCACATTGTATAAAAAGGCAATAACTGTGCAAAGAATTTTTATACCAGAGGATTTGCCTTCAAGGTTCTTTCCAAGGGCTCAGTTTAAATTATAAATATGAAAATAAAAATGTTTCAGGAATACATTTCCCTTGTTATATCTAAGGAATACATAGAGCTTACTCTTTATTATTCTAGGAAATCATTTCATTATCAAAACAAACGGATACGTTCCCCATCTGCATCCTCTTCTTTTCTGACATACGATCGTTCAAAGGAGCTCGAGCATTTGACCTCTGTTTTATTCCCACAGACCCAGAGAGGGGTGAACTGGTTGTCTGTGTCCTTGCTGATACCCAAGGACTAAGTTATGCCTTTGAATGTGCTCTGAGGGCCCGAGCCCTATATTCTCCATTACTGGAAGAATCTCTTCTGCCAAGGACTGCAGCTGCCTAATGAATGCTTTTTGTATGGAAAGGAAAGAAGTTCTTTGCCTTGTGATTATTTATTTATTTTGTCCCACTTGAACCTAGGGCCTCACGCGTGTTTTGCAAGTGATCTACCACTGGGCAGCACCCCCAGTCCCTTTTTTAGTTTTTATCTTGAGACAGGGTCTCACTAAGTTACCCAGGCTGCCTCTGGCTTCAAAATTGTGATCCTCCTGCCTCCTCCTCCCAAGTCACTGGGGTTACAAGTATATGCCACTGAGCCTGGATTGTGTTTATAACTTCACTTTTCCCCCTGCTACATCTGTTCTATTTGGTGTGTTTTTGAACCAGTTCTATAGTCTGGCTATCTTTCTTCCCCACTGTTAGATTCAGGGCACTTGAGATAAAAATCAGTGTCCCTAAATTCATTGTTAATTAGTTATTAATCCAAATATTGTTTGTGAAATTTCTTCTACATTTAGGACTCAGTTCTAGTGGCTATTAGTACATGTAGAGCGTACACACATGCACGCACACCCCCACCCCCACATACACACACATGGGGTGCCAAAAAAGTGTGCACATTTTAAGAGATGTTACTCATGTATTACTTTTTGAAGTTGAATTGAATTGTGGTAGCAATGTTTAGTGTGACGTTCATTGGGCTCATGAGACAAGAGTTAGCAGAGCAAGCATATGATGCTTTCTTAAAACAGCAAAACAGTAAATTTTGATCCCAAAATCTATATATATTTTTTGGCATCTTCTGTATATATATGAAGTGTGATTAAAGAATACAGTGAGTGTTTAAATTTAAAAAAGTTTTATTACGGTAAAAGACACATTGCTATTAATCCTCCTCACAATGCTCCCCCCACCCCCGCCGGCTTCAAACACACTCACCCATCATTCTTACCACTTTCCGAAGCCCTTCTGGAAGTCCTCTCTCATGCGTGCCTTTACTTTCATCCGGATTCCAGGACGAGGCAGCCACAATCGCAACATCCGGGTGCTTCCTGTTTAGTTAGAGAGAGGAGGCCACATAATGAATGAAAACCAGTAGGCTGAGTGGCCTAGGTGAGGCCAGGCTGGTAGGACAGAAGGCAGCGAGCAGGCCACCACAGTAGTGCTTGGTCTAAGGAGTATAGGATGTGGGGACAACAGATGACTGAACGGAAAAGAGGCGACTGTGAACAGTCCTTGGAAGAGGGACATAGTAAACTTGGATTTCGCTCCTAATTTTGCTTGCTGGTTCTGTCTTGGCAGTGCTCGACCGGAACCTTGGATTATATTTTACAGCGCTGCCAGGTGGCCCTGCAGAACATCCGTGAAGACCTGGACAATGGTGATGTCTCCTTGAAATCCTTCGAGCCCGCCATTTTGAAACAAGGAGAAGAAATTCACAATGAGGTGAGGACTCTCGAGCACTGGGAAGGGACCCAGATTCCACTTCACTTGCAAGCTAGCAAGCTCTTCTGCCACAGTTTCATGCTACATAAAACAGGAGACTCCCAAGCCAGAGGAGAAGGATAGAATATCATGTCTGTACTAGTTCTCTGTCTTAGTCTGTTTGGGCCACTGTAACAAAATATAATAGGCTAGGTAGCTTGTAAACTGCAGGAGTTTATCCCTGGGGTTTTAGAGGCTGGGAAGTACAAAATCAATGTAGCATTTGGGTGTCTGGTGAGGATATGTTTCGTGATTCACAACTGGTGTCTTCTTCCTTTGTCTTTATGTGGTAGAAGGGACAAGCTTCCTTGGGCCTCTTTTTATAAGTGCATGAAGTCCATTTGTAAGAGTTCTGTCCCAATCTTCATCCATCAGGTCCTAAAGGCTAAAGTCTTTTTTTTTTTTTTCTGGGGTACTGGGGGTTGGACCCAGGGCCTCATGCTTGCATGCTCTGCAAGTGCTAGACCACTGAGCTGCACCCTTGGTCCATTTTTTTTACTTTTCGAGACAGGGTCTTGCTAAGTTACGCAGACTGCCTCTGGTCCCGAACCTGAGATCCTCCTGACTCCACCTCCCGAGCCACTGGGGTTACAGGCGTGCGCCACTGCACCCGGCTCTAAATGCTAAAGTCTTAATATCATCTCGTTGTTGTTGTTAGGTGCCGTCGAGTCGGTATCTGACTCATAGTGACCCTCATAGGGTTTTCAATGGCTGAGTGCTCCGGGATTGCCTTGGGAGTGGATTGCCAGGCCCTTCCCCCATTTATGTGGTGCTGGGAGTTGAACTCGGGACATCAGAGACTGTAGCGCAGTGCTCTACCCACTGAGCTAAATCCCAGCCCCATCATCTCCTTAGGAGTTAGGATTTCAACAAGAATTTTAGGAGAACATAAACATTCAGACCACAACATTCTCCAAGCCTCTATTACCACAGGGTGCTGAAAAGTGGTCTGGAGAACATGCGCGCTAGGAGGGGTTGCACAATAGGAGAGGAACCTTGGGCTAAAGGCGCCTGACTCTTTCCTAATGGATAGTAAACATGCTTGTCCTTTGCTCTGGAGGAGACACTGCCTTTATGCTCCTAGTCTATAAGCAAACCTGCCCTCCATTCTGGAGGGACAAGCTGTCTTTATCTCCAAGGCCATTTGCTATATAAACATCCTTGCAGTTTGCACCTGAAACACAGAACACTCAGTGCCTTGCTTAAAGACAGCAGAGATACCAAGGACTCAAGAAGAGTAGTCCATCAAGCACTTGAAGGTGGGTCCAGGGGGCACGTGACAACACTTGGACTTTTATTTATGAAATTAGTTGCAATTTCCTGGGCTGGGGGTATAGATCAGTGGTAGAGCGCTTGGCTAGCATGAGGCCCTGGGCTTGATTGCTCAGTGCCACACACACACACACACACACACACACACACAAAGGAAGAAAAAGAAGAAGACGAAGAAGAAAGAAATTAGTTACATTTCTGCATGTGTGGGAGCAGCATGCGTAGATTGCACGGTTAGTGTGTTTCCCAAACTTTATTATTGTTGTTAATTCTTTTTCTTTCTTTTTCCTTTATTTTGGGGTTCAATATTTAACACTGTTCTTTAATTTCTTTACATAAGTATCTTTTAAGAAGGGAACTTTATATTGCTTAAGTGGAAATCCAGTATGACTAGCCAAAGTAAAAGTAAGCAGAAAAATATATCCAGTGAAAACAGAGCAATCTTACTCCATTCCAGGGCACATTTGGCTGGAAGAGACCCTGAGCCTCAGTCTCCTTCTTGTATGTCAAGAAGGGAGATTATAGTAACAATTGCACAACTTCATACATTAAAAAAAAACTTGTTGACTTCTATACTTCAAATGAGTGAATTTTATTGTGTAAATTATACCTAAAAAATAAAAATACTTGAAAAAAGGAAGCAAGATTAATAAGTGGTAGAGAATTATTGAAAAGTTTTATAAATCTGGGACTTTCTGTTTGATCTAAGTGAGAAAATGAGTTTGATAGAGAATTGAGACCATAATAATCTCATTCATTCTTTCAATAAGTAATTACTGAGCATATGCAAGGCACACTTCTGAGTGGATTAAGATATATTGGTAAAGAAAAAAGGCACTCCAGTATAGGGAGATGATGATGAATAGTAAGTATAATACATTGGTAAATTACATAGTATGCTATTGTTGTTAGGTGCTATTGACTCAAATCCAACTCATAGGGATCTTGTGTATCAAAGAACAAAACACTACCCAACACTGTGCCATGCATATGATCCTTTTGTATTTGAGCCCCTTGTTGCAGACACTGTTTCTTCTCATTTTGAGTCCTGCCACATCAGAAGCTGGAGGTCCCAAGGGCTTTACTCCATTCCCATCATTAGGGTCAGCTCTACTTTGAGGAGGCAACTCTTCCCCAGGCATTTCGTGAATGGCTTCCAGCCTCAGGGGGTCAATTTCTGGCATTATATTTGATAATGCTTCTCTGCTATTCATGCTGGGATTTAGCTCAGTTAACAGAGTGCTGCTCTGCACTCTCTGAGGAGCTGGGTTCTAAAATGGGAGAAGGATGTGACAATCCACTCCCAAAGCAATCCGGAAACAGCTAGCCATTGAAAACCCTGTGAGGGTTGCTATGAGCCAGATACAACTTGATGCACTTAACAACAACATCTTTTATGCTATTTGTAGGATTTTCAATGGCTAACTGTTTCAGGAATGGGCTGCCAGGTCCTTCTCCCTAGTCTGTCTTATTTTGGAAGCTCAACTGACACCTGTCCACCATAGGTGGCCCTCCTGGTGTCTGAAATTCTGGTGGCATAGCTTTTAGCATTATAGCAACATGCAAGACCCCATAGCATAACAAGCTGACAGACATGTGGGGGACATAGTATGCTGGATGTTGGTAAGTGCTATAGAAAGCAAAGAAATTGAACAAGGTAATGGAGATTGTGAGGACTAGAAAGCACCCCTATTGAAAAGATGTCATTTGAGCAGAGATTGGAGGAAGATGAGAGATGAGCCATGTGGGTGTCTGGGGAGGAGCAGTTTATGCAGAAGGAACAATGACTCTGAAGGCCATGAGGTAGAGAATGCCTAGTGTTTGTGGAACAATTCAGGAACAGTCAGAGTGGAAAGCTTAAGCCTCCTAGGTGTAGGAGATCAGGTCACCGAGATAGGATCAGGAGACTGGAGTGCAGCAGATTGTGTAGATCCTTGGAGGCCCCCAGAAGGACAGGGACTTAAGTTTTTACTGTGAGGGAAATAGGGAGCCATTGAAGGATTTTTGAGCGGAGGAGAAACAATGTATGTACCCACAGTGACATACAATATTCTTGTAATAGCCTTTAAAAGATTTAATATCTTGTGAGCTTCTCCACACACTGTGAAACGTCATAATCTCTAGACTCTAAGGCACAAAAATTCTGCCTTTAAGGGGACTAAATCATAAGTACCTCTGATGCTAAAGCTGAACTCAGGGCTTTCTTTTTTTTTTTTTATTGTGCCTAATAAGTGTCCTACTTTCTCTTTCACGAGTCCCTACTGGAGACATTGCTGATAACTACATTTCCAGGAAAGATACGCAATTATAAACAGGCCTGATGACCTCATTGACTTATACCTGGCAGCAAAGTTATGTACTTGTCCATATTCATACTGTGGAAATTCAAATCTGAGAATTCAGTTTTTTCTTTCCTCTAAACAAACTCACAATTTTAGGAGTCAGATTAGCAAATTATGTGCTATCTTTCACATACATGTGGGATATTTTATTTTGCTATCCTTTCCGGTCTTTTGTGACTGTGATTTTTTTTTTTTTTTTTTTTTTAAATCAGGGGACATAGAAAATCCATAAAATCACACTATTTACCTAACAGTAAAATAGTGTCATCAGAATCCATCTGCTTCAGGAAGTGGCGACTGGTTCTGATGTGTACATGTCAGGGAGGTGGGTCAGGGATGTATCAAAACCCACAGCTCCTGAGGCTAGCCTGGGGTCCAGTGGACAGAGAGTCTTGAATCTAAATAGCATGTGTTCCCATCTTTGCCCCCTACCCTACCCCGATTCTTCAAGGTCATTTTGTAACATCAGGATTAATTCCATATGTCAGGGCACATTGTCAGATATTATTCTTTTGCCATACATGTTGACCTGGAATCCAGCTCTCACATGTCCATTTCATACTGTGTCCTCTGATAAAACATGAGTATAAACATGCTTAGTGTTACCCTACTTTCTTGTTGTTTGCTTTCCTCTTCCTTTAAGGCCTCATGCCTTTGTTGGACTAACTATGACCTGAAGTAAGTCCTTGGTTTGAAATAGTGTAAGCTTTCATGTTGTCTGGGTGTAGAAGTGGCTTGTTTTCCATGTCTAAGATGTTTTCTAAGCCATTTGGGGACTTCAGGCATAGGAATTGAGTATGTTAGATTTTTTTTCCTACAATTTAAGATGCTCAGAAAAAGTTCATATTCATTTATGAACAGAATCTTCCCCTGTGTTGTTAAATTGACTATTTTCTTCCTTAAAAATGGTAAATTGTGGAATCAGTGTCTTCTAGGAAGTGTCTCCCGGAAGAAGCTGCTGTTTGATGGTATCATTGGGCTCTCATTTTCTTCTGATCAGATCTCCCTCTGATTATAGGTCTTGTGAAAATAACTTTGTAGAGTATCTCCTAGGGCCTGATCACCTCTCCCGGGTCTAGTTTATTTCTCATTGACGTAACTTACTTCAGTAATTACAGTGAGACATTAAGCCCACAGGCATGTTCCCATACCTCGTGGGGAAACTGCATGGCTGACATGGGAGCGAGTCAGGAGCCTAAACAAATGTGGCAGAAGAAAAGTAGGTGCTACCTGTTTACCTGTAAGAAGGCTAGAGATGATTTACAGCTGTATAGTAATAGTGTCTTAGAGATGTGATTTTGGAGTCTTTTTTGGTTTTGTTTTTTTGAGACAATGTCTTACTATATAGCCCAGACTAGTCTGAAATTCCTGATTCTCCTGCCTCAGCCTCCCAAGCGCTAGAATTGTAGGTGTGCACCATCAAGCCTGGCTGGTTTTGGACTCTTTAAGCTTTGCTCTCCATTACCTAAATTCCCAGTGGCTGAGGTTTAGGTAGGTGGATGGATCCTGTTTCTTCTTCCGTTTCAGACATTCTCTTGGTATTTCTGAGAGAAAAGCTTTTCTTGCTTGATCTCTTTTTTGACTGTTCCTTGGAGAAGGCACGTTCAGGCAAGAGAGTTACAGAGATGGTTTTCTAGATCATAACTGTGAGCCTAAAACTATTGTGAACACACTTTCATTTCCCTCTGATGGTGTAGAAGGCCCTTCATGGTCCTGTAGGGCCTCTAGGCTGTCAGGATGCCTGCTGATGCTTGTCGGCTTTAACTCCCTGTGTATTAGACTTGCTCAAAAGTTTGGATAAAAGTGAATTTTCGTTAAGTGCACATCAGAAATCAGGAGTTTGGTTTATAAGCATAAAGAAGATTGAGAGAGTGGTGCATGTCTGTAATTTCAGCAACTTGGGAGGCTGAGGCAGGAAGATTGTGAGTTTGAGGCCAAAGACAGATTGTACAACTTAGTCTTCAGGACCCATGTCACGCTGGAACGTGCCTTGGCCTGCAGTCTGCACTCGCCGGCCTGACAGCCTATATCTTCTTTCTACTCTGCTGCCTCTGAGCCTCCTTGAAGGGACTATACTCTGGAGCAGGGCTGGAGACTGCCCTGTCGCTGTCATGGCTGGACTTTTCTCAGTCACTCTGTGTAGTGAGGCTTTGATTTGCTTTTTAGCCCTGAAGTAATAGGGCTTCTATTGGCATCGTCTTCTTTATTGTCTCCTCCTCCTCCTCCTCCTGTTCTTCCTCCTCCTCCTCCTCCCCCTCATCCTTCTCTTCCTCCTCCTCTACTTCTCTTCCTCCTCCTCTACTTCCTCGCCCTCCTCCTCCTCCTTCCCTTCTTCCCATAGTGGGAGTTGAACCCAGGCCCTTGCACATGCTTTTCCACTCAGCCATGACTCTAGCTTATTTTTTATTTTGAGTCAGGGTCTCACTAAGTTGCATAGGTGTCCTCTGGCCTCGAACTCCTGATCCTCTTGCCTCACAGGCGTGCACCATGGCACCCAGCCTTCCATTGTCTTCTGAGTCACGACCCTCTGGTTTTATGCAGAGTCCACCCTAAAGCTTTCCTATCCCCAGAGTTTAAGGGAGAAAAAAAAAATTAACTCACACTGTGAATCAACCAGCTGGAAATACATTTTGCTTCATTACTCAATATTAAGAAACAAGCCAACTACTTCTCTTGGCAATGAGGGAATTGGTGGGGTTGGCATTTGGTTAAAATCTTGTAATTTTTTTTTTTCTCCTCACAACATTGAAGGGGAAAAGTGAAGTCATGGAGTTGAATGAAGTGCGTGCCAGTGGGTTTGAAGTCCACTCAGATGGCATACTTCCCCCTGTGAGGGAGACCGTTGGAAGCAGGTCCTGCCCCAGTGTTAGCTTTGCTGACTGGCATTAGTGGAAAGCAGTGCATGTGAGTTTCCATGGATATTAAAACTCTCCCTGCTCTGAAAATCTCAGAAGATGGTGAGATGCTTAAGGACAATTAAGTTCCAGGACTTGCAGTCTTGCTTAGTTCTTATTCTTCTCAGGTAGCAAACACTCAACATGCACTTAATGAAAAAGCACTATTATACAAACTTTTGTGCAATTCCAGTATACAGGGAATTAGAGTCCCCAGGCGTCAGCAGGCATCCTGAGAGCCTAGAGGCCCTGCAGGATCATTATAGCCCATTTAATCCCTACCACAACCCTAGGTGGTTATTCTGTAATTATCCTAGTTTCTACAGATAACATACCTACTCTGTAGTGGAGCTCAGTTCTGAACTGACTCCAGAACCCTTATGCTTAACCATGACACAATTTCCCTCAAAAGATAGCGAGGCCTCTGAGGAGGACGGTGAAGGTATTATCTGTTAAAATGGATGGGGCTCTGCCTTTGCTCTTGTCTGATGGCAGAGGACACCCCCTCCCCTTTTGCGTTTCTCCTTGCTTTTAAGTTTCATTTCACTGAAATCCACGCTGGTGTGCTCTGATAGGTTGAACGAACTCATTGCATGTGATTTGTTGTTGTTAGGTGCTGTCGAGTCATGCCGAACTCATAGCGACCCTTATAGGGTTTTCAAGGGCTGATTGTTTCGGGATTGCCTTGGGAGTGGATTGTCTGGTCCTTCTCCCATCATTGCATGTGCTAGTCTGTTTTATTTCCTGGGATACGGTGGTTGCCAAGGCTCATGTGCTTTGTCGTCTTCAGTGCAAGTAACTGGCCCAAAGGTTGGAAAGCCTTTAGACCTTTTCAACTCTCCTTAACACAGGGCTTGATGCTTTGCCGACAGGCCATTCTGATCCTGTGAACATATTTCATGTGAAATCCATTAAAAGGAACTCAGTTTTAATAAATATGTGGTTAAACCTGTATCCTCCCTGAAGTTGAACTGTGTCTACATTCATACTCCTTTCGAAGTACCAAAGTGTACTTCTGTTAACCACTGTCTTTTAATACCACAGATAAGGTTTAGCAACTGTTGTCTTAATATTTTCTACATTCCTTTTTTGTTTTGTTTTATTTAAACAACTTTAACTGAAATCAGTTCTACATATCAAACAAGCATTTAGGTAATGTAAACTAAAACCTTTTCATATGACTTGGTGTTCTCCGGTTTCCTTATTTAAGCCATTTTCACCAAGTTGCTCTTGTTTGCCTCATGAAAGTTCAATATGGATAAACAAACAAAAAAGTTCTTTGTGGTAACAGGTGATGATTATAATAGCCCAGTGTCTGTTTATGGAACACGATCACCGTAGCAAAGCCAGACGTCCCAGCATGAAGCTGTGACTGCTGTACATTTCCTTACGTGGCAGAGGTAAAAAGAGTTCTTAGGATAAGTGGTGGTGTACTTTGATGTGAAAATTTGATTTTCAAGTTGAGGATGAGCGATAGAAGGCTTGGAAAATAGATAGAAAATAATTTCTTAAGCTTCTAAAGTGTCACGCAGCCTCTCATCTGTGTATGTTGGGAATATTTCAGTTGGAAGGGCCAGAAAACTGAACCTGAATTGGCTTATGTAAAAAGAGACTCAGTAGTAACTTGATCAAGAGTCAGCCACCAGGACCTAGTTCTTATCTTTTCATCTTATAGTCATCTCCTGCTGGGTGGCTCTGTTCTTCTCATTTGATGGTAGAATGGCCACAATCTTCTTCTGTATCTCCTGAGAGTCTTGAGACCTGTACTGACTGAATATATACCTGCTCCCCTCAAATTCCGTTCTGTAATTAAAGAAATGAGGTGGACTGGTTGGCTTAGCTCTTGGTTGCCAGTTCTACCCCTAGTGTTGGAGCTAAAGCTCTACCTAGACCACACGGCCTGAGGCTGAGGAAAGATGGTGATGGTGGTGGTTGTTGGGTGCTGTGGAGTGGGTATCCGACTCACAGCAACCCTATGTACAACAGACGAAACACTGTTGTCATGCTTCTCCGCTATTCACAGGGTTTTCAGTGGTTGATTGTTTTTTGGGAGTGGGTTGCCAGGTCCTTCTCCCAAGCCTCTAGCACCTGGTGTTCCCAGGCGGTCTTCCGTCCAAGTACTAACCAGGTCCGACCTTGCTTAGCTTCCTAGATCTGATGGGATCTGATGCCACAGTGGTACAGCAGCAGGCATGGTGATTAGTTACTAAATACATAACAAGGTTTTGCTAGAATAGCAGGAGGAATGCTAAGGTGGCAAGCAATAAAAGTTTACTCTGGTAGGCTCTTAGAAAGGAACATAAATCACTGGTGTCTCTGCTATCCTGTACCTAGTCCCATTAGCTCTTATTGAAGAGTTGACAAGTGGCAATTAGAATGGCATTGTAGTTTGAATGTATGTTTCCATAATTAATTTTATTATATTGTTTGGATATATGAGCTAAGATGATCGCCAGGTCCCCCTGACCCATGGGTGCATTCTTTATTTTAAATCTAGAAACTTACAACTGATAATCCTAATATATGTGTCTGTCTTGCTTTTTATACCAGCCTTTAAAGATGTTTAAAATATGTTTAAAATAAACATATTTTATTTGATGATGTCTTTCCCATTGTACATAGTGCAGGTGGCTCATATTTGAGGATCTCCATATTTGTGGTGATTGACATATAGTTTCCTCACATCTGACTAATACATATGGTTGATTGAAAATCCCTCCTTGACCAGAGGTAGGTGGACTTTCTAAGAGGACCTCAGCCTTAAGAGTTCTCTTTCCTTGGCTTTGCTGAAATGCTTTGGAGATGCCGGATTATATTGGGAACTTGGTCAAGCTGACCTTTTCCCACCTTTTCTCACTCTGCAGCTATTAAGTTACCAGAAGGGAATTGAGTGGGGAACTCTCTCCTTGCTTGTCCATCACGAGGACAAGTGGCTTCACCTGGCCTTCCAGCTGGGTTTCCTACTTATAACCACCACCTTCTCGTTCTGGTCCGCAGGTCGAGTTTGAGTGGCTGAGACAGTTCTGGTTTCAAGGCAATCGATACAAAAAGTGCACTGATTGGTGGTGTGAACCCATGAATCAGCTGGAGGGGCTGTGGAAGAGGATGGAAATCGTGGTAAGTATGTGAGCTCTGGCAGCCAGTTTTCTGGGATGCTGTGCTTTAAGAATCCTCAGCTGCCTAATTTTCCTAGGCAAATGTATGTATAGTTATTCCAAACGATTGCATTAGGTTATTCTTAGTAAAGTAATGGAATCAGCCAGCATTTTATCAGTGCAACCTCAGTGCCGTTCAGTGAACATTCATTGAGTGTGTTCACTGTGGAAGGCTCTACACTAGACATAATCTGAGCAGTGGCCGCGAGAAGAGAACAACGTAACGCTAATATCTAAAATTCCTTTGCACTATCTATGCACCAGTGTATTTTTTTTTCACTTGCAGTATTGGGCTGAATCCAGGCCTCACTCACTTTTGCAAGTGCTCTGCCACTGAGCTGCTCCCCCAGCCATTTTTCTATGTTTTAAATTGAGACCGGGCCTCACTAAAGTTACACAGGCTGCCTCTGGCCTCAAACCTGTGGTCCTCCTGCCTCCACCTCCCGAGTTGCTGTGATTACAGGTATAAGCCACCGTGCCCCCCACCAGCCACTATTCTAAGGCTTCAGCTGTATTAACGTTTTAAATTCTTACAGCGATGCCAAGAGATGTGCAAAGGATTATGAGTCTTAATTTATAGGTTTGAAAACAGAGGTACAGAGAAATGAAGTGCGTCACCCAGGGGTCCTGAGTAAGTGGCAGAGTGAGATTGAAGTCCAGGCCATCTGGCTCCAAAGCTTGTGCTTTCAGCCACTGTGATCCGGCAGTTTAACAAGGAGAGAGACACGAATCTCTCTACGTATTACATTAGCTACAGTGAAATCCTGTAATGGAGGGTTTTAAAGAAGTCAGGCTACAGGAGGGAGTATTAAGTTCAGACCACTGGAACTGGGACTGTTGTGAAACTGCAGATGAGGCCTTTAGGAACCTTGGATGAGGAGGGTGGGGCAGGGTAGACGTTTGGGAAGAGCATTAGGCTCTCAGAACTATAAAATCAGGATCAGAAGTGAGGAAGTACAGCATGGTTAGGGCGAGGAATGCAAGGGTCATAAGTAGGAAACCCAGCTGGAAGGCCAGGTGAAGCCACTTAATTCGTAATTTAAATAAAGGATACATTATTTATTTAAATTCTTAATTGAAAGCAAATAGGAACTTGGTACTTGTGAAGTACCAGAGACTATTTTTTGTGTTTTCTATGCAGAAAACACATCTTTTGACTTTTATGACAACCTCATAAAGTAGCCCTGTTGTTGTTAGGTGCTATCGAGTCGTGTGCGACTCATAACGACCCTCATAGGGTTTTCAATGGCAGATTGTTTCGGGATTGCCTTGGGAGTGGGTTGCCAGGCCCTTCTCCCATTTTGCGGTGCTGGGATTTGAACTCAGGACCTCAGAGACTGCAGAGCAGCGCTCTACCAACTGAGCTAAATCCCAGCCCCAGAAATGGGTAGCTGTGGCTAATCTCTACTCTGTTTTTTAAACTGCTTTATTGAGGTGTGATTGACGTACAGAAAGCTGTGTTTAATGTGTACTGCCTGATGAGTTTGGATAGAAATATATACACATGAAACCATCATCATAATCCGTGCTACAACCTGTCCATCACCTCCAAAAGTATCCGTCTGCTTTAATTATTATTATTATTATAAGAACTTATATTATTATTATTATTATTATTATTATTATTATTATTATTATTATAAGAACACTTAACAGGCCTGGTGGCACATGCCTGTAATCCCAGCAACTCAGAAAGCGGAGAGAGGCTCATGATTTTGAGGCCAGAGGCAGCCTACACTACTTAGCAAGACCTCAATTCAAAAAAGAAGAGATAGGCTGGGAGTGCAACCCGTGGTAGAGCACTTAGGATGTATGTGCGAGGCCCTGGATTCAGCCCCAAGTATGCAAAAAACAAGCAAACAAACAAACAAAAAACCATTTAACATAGAATACACCCTAATCCTTTTATACTAATGAAAATATGAACTCACAAACCTAGGTCAGAATCCAGAAGTTTTCTCTTCCTAGATATTACTCAGATCTTTATGCCATGCTTTTCTATGGATCTGTGTCTGGGGAAGGAAAGTTGTTGCAATCCTGCTGGTAGTATATGAATAGTATCACAAAAATGGATTTCTCCAAAGACCCAAATCAACACAAAACTGAGCAATGTTAATACTGAATTGGAGGTAATGAAGAGTCCTTGTCTGCACATCCAAGTTAGTTCAATTCCTAAACCAAACCTGGCTAGAGGATGTTCTACTTTTATGGTGTATATGCAGCTTCAGTTTAAGGGAAACTTTTTCTTTTCTTTCTTTCTTTTTTTTTTTTTCTGTGGTACTGTGGGTTGAACCCAGGGCCTCATGCCTGCATGCTGTGCAAGTGCTGGATCACTGAACTGCCACCTCCAGCCCCCCTTTTTCTTTTTACTTTTTTTTGAGACAGGGTCTCGCTAAATTACGCAGACTGCCTCTGGTCTCGAACTTGCGATCCTCCTGCCTCCGCCTCCCTTGCCGCTGGGATTACAGGCGTGCGCCACCGCGCCTGGCTCGGGAAACTTTTCTTTACCTTCATTGTGAGATTCTGATTTTGCCCATTTGCTATGAGTTTAGAATTTCTCTCCTTGCTAAACCTTAATTCTAAGACATCATCTTGACTTTGAAATTGTAATTTGACAAAGCTATGAATTAAGTGTTGGAAAACAAGAAAGAGATTTGTTGACTTTTGTTTAAAAAAATGTTGTTTAAATTGCTCAAGAGGTGTTTTTCTTAAAATCCTTAGTATTGGAATCGTGAAAGCAATATTCATTATAACTTCATTTGAAAGATGTATATACTGTATTTGGTGGTGGTGGCACACTAGATGGAATATCTTCTATTTATTTTATAGCTATCATATTAAAAAGTATTAAAGGTAGTAGCAATCCTGGGAATTTTCCAGAACTAATTTCCTTGCATTTGGCTTGGCATTCTTGAGTGTGTTGCAGGATATCAATGTCCTAGTGTCTCTCCTCTGCACACTTTAGGACAATCATCAGCTGAGCAAAGGTTGGAGCCAAGATAAAAGGGACGGTCCTTCTAAATTGAATTGAAGCATTGCTTCAGGTTGTTCTAAAGGACTTTTAACAAATTCATAATAATTTACTTTTGCTATTGGAGGAGACAGGAGAATAATTTTTAGAAAAGTCTGTAGCTCTGTGGCTCTTAGTGCCATATCATCTGGTATTTGTGTACCAGGAGGAAGTTGGCATTGGCTGTTAAGATTCCTACTGTATTTCAGGCCCCCTCTTTTTTTTTTTTTTTTTTTTTTTTTTGATTTGCAGGCAGTAGGGGGCAATGTTGAGCTGCCAGTTTGAGGAACCAAGATGCTAGCCTTTCAGGAAAATGCATACAAATGTACCATTAACTGTCAAGAATTATCCCTGTTGCTTCAATTTAGCTGTAATCTCCAAGATTCCATAACACAGGAAATCAGTTGTGGGTTAACAAATTCAACAGCAATTTAACATAAAAAGTGCAGTGTTTGGTGCACATTTGGATTCTGTAGAATTAGACTAGTCTAAATAGCATTTCTGAAGGTACTAACTTTGCTTCCATGGGCCATATTACCCCAAATTATTAGCATTTTAGGCAAATGATTCTTTGTTTTCTCTGTGCTTTTTTTGAATTTTAAAATCATGTGTGCTGTGGGAAGATTTCTTTAATCAATGGATTTTGTTTGTTCTGCAGCATAACATCGATGTCTTTCGGTGAGAAAATAAAATAAAAAACCTCGGGCAATATGTGCATTACTTTTCCCCTTTTGCTTCTGAGTAAAGCAACCTTTGGCGGCCCTTGTACCAGGGAAGAGACGTATGTTGTAATTTCTCTGTGTTTTTGTATTCTTTTTTTTCACTTTGTGGTCAGGAGGTGTGGTCTCAGGAAGGATAGAGGAGAATGGAAAATGAGCTTTGAAATAGCTTTTCTTCCATTAATGTAATTGCTTCACATGTCATAACCAGTCACATATTTCAAAAAGTTTAGTCACCATCTCCGAAATTCCCCAGCCTCTACTGCCCATTCCCTGTCCCAGCAAGCACGTTTTTATCACACTGTTTATTCTTGCCCTTTCTCTCCCGGAGGATAGTTTTACTCTCTGCATGCTCTTATGATGTAAATGTTAAGCTTTATATTTGAATGACATTCTGATAAAATATCACATTTTCCCTGAATATTACCCCATGAATTTATGAGCCATTAAGCCCAAAGCAACACAAGCCTTTCTTACAACCCAGGAATTTGGTCCAGCCTTTCCTCTCTTCTTTTTGCTCCCCGTTCAAGTATTGTAACCCTGTAACACCATTCAAATATTTGTATTTGTGTTTGATTTCTGAACCAACTGACTACCTCCCCTGCAAGATTATTGTATTATGAGGAGCCTCTTCAGGATAAGAGAGAGTTACCATTTGAAAGAAACTGTCCAAGCTTTGCTGTCTGGGTAAAGAGGAATATGAAAAGCTGAAATCTCCTGTGAGGTGAGGAAGCCTTGCTGTAGCCGGAGTTTCAATGGATAGGCCATTTGTCTCTCAGGGTCTGGTATCGCTCTTTGCAAAACTGACATTTATTTTACCTATAAAAATGTTTTAACACTATCAAATTCACAGTGATGCTGAAAAGAATGCTAGGTGTGAAATCCTCTAAATTGATGGCATTTACTCATTTCCGTTTGACCTTAAAAAAAAAATCTATTTGGTGCAGTCCAATGGAAAGATTCCAGAACAGCTTCCAGAGTAAACATTTTCAAAAGTACTGATGATTTATATGCTGCAGAGAAATTTCTCCATGCATTTTTTCTCTTCGAAGAGAAAGTCAATCCTGATCATTCTGAATGTTTTGAGTTGTATTTCCTGTCCCGACAGTTCTTGGCTGGCATAGCAATGCGTTAACATGGCAGTTGGCCTTATTAACCTTTATTGACTTTAGTGGGTGAGGAGCCAAGACTGGATTATTTTAATGTATCCGTTTTGAAACAGTGTAAAACACAACATATAATTATGTTAGGTAAGCTATGGGCTACATTTAATTCTACCCATTTATGTTAAAATTTGGCACAGGAGACCAGAGAGCTGGGGAAAATGAGTAGGTGTTTTGTTGAATAACGTAACCAGCTTCTTGTTAAAGCTTTAAAAGAGAAATGTACTTAAGAATGTAAAGATTGTCCCTGACAAATTATTTATAATAGTTTAATTTCAAGATGAGTCACGTGCCGTTCCTTGTCATTCTGACCTGTGTAAATCGTCTCAGGAAGCTCATTCCAAGAGCCTGCTCACCGCTTTGGGGTGAGTTCTGTTTGGTGTGGGTTACATACACGGTTGTAGGAAATGTTTGAGCTGAGGAGCAGTTTGTTTTTGGAGAGGTTAAGGAACCTACCACGTCAATGCTGTAGGCTAACTTCTTTATAACTGAATATAGGAACAAGGCCACCTTTTAATGTACTGAACTATGTACTGCGTATACTGCAATTTGCTATTGTATAATTATTTAATTAAACTCATTTTAAACTTTCTTCTAGATTAAAGATTCGGGGGGCATGATGAAAATGATAAAATATAAATATTGTTTCAAATTAAAGAAATATGAATTACCTATATGTCATATGTACATATATATGAATATATTTCCTCTCTTTGTTAGGAGTTATGTACACATACCAGGTTACATGTGCTAATGTAATCCTGTTTCTCATTTTTCAGTGTTAGCATTTCTTTCTCTTTTTTTTTGTTTTATTTTGAGATAGGTTCTCACTAAATTACAAAGGCTGCCTCTGGTCTCAAACTTGCAATCCTCCTGCCTCGGCCTCCTGAGCCTCTGGGATTACAGGGATGCGTCACTGTGCCTGGCTTAGCATTTCTAACGTAAGAGCAGAGTATATTGCAGTAATTTAGGATCTGGTGTGAGATGTCTGGTGTTATTAAATTAAAATTTAAATTGCTTCCTCTCTTTTTTGACTGAGACAATGCTGAGTGGCTCAAGATAAGCACACATTGGAGGCAGAGTAAACATTTAGAAGTGCCCAGTAATTCAAATTCTGGAACACTATATTTTGAGATCTTGATGTCGAGTTTTGGAAATTTGGAAAAAAGAAAAAAAAAAGTCACTTTCCGCCATAATAGCTTGAAATGCTTGGCTTACATTTTTAGTTATCCTAAACATGTTCACTGAAGGTTGGTTCTCTCCGTTCTCCTCCCTGCCCACCCCCCAACTCCAGTTCCCCACAGCTGGGTTGCTGCACTGAAAGTAAAATATCTTGAAAGGAGGGGTTACCTGTGACTTAGCAATGAACTTCTAGCAAGTTTTGGTTTCTTCTTTGATTGCCTTCTGAATTTCTCTCAGATTTTCTCCTTTTCCCCTCTTAGTTGCTGGAGATTTAGTAATGAACTAAAAAGAAAAAAAATGTTGCGCATCCTGTCTTTTTTGGGAAAAAATTATAATTCCAAGAGAATTCAGGCTTAAGCCTCAAAAACAGAATGTGCATGGAAAGCACAAAGGACTGTGTTTATGATTCTCTTTGAAGTGTTTTTGCAACTGGATAAGGAAAATTTTAGAAACCGTCTGATAGTGTTCAGGGTAAATACTTAAACCCCTTTAGAGAATTTCACACACAGATACTGTGCAGCAGAAAAAAGGGATACTTATGTTTCTTAAAGCTGCTACAGCCTACAGCTTTGTACTTAAAGACAGAGGTGTTGAATAGAATTCTACTGAGGATACATCCAGTGACAATATCTCCAGGAACATCAGAGCAAACCAGTGGGTAGGACGTTCTGTTTTTAACCCTTACATGAGCTGTGCAAGCTGAGTGAGCTTTATTGGTACCCAGTGCGGGGATGTGCCTGGTACGTCCCAGGAATGTTAAGAGAGTCCCACTGCTGCCTCCGTTCTGCACACAACAGGAACAAGACTAAAAGTGCAGAAGATGGAGACACAGAGTGACAGGAGGAAGGAATGCCAAGTGACAGCCTGGCCGCCTCTCTTAACTCTTGTAAGTGTGAGGAGAGAAAAACCGAAATAAACAACCGAGGTTTCTGTTTTACCCTTGATTTCATAGGACTTGGCTAAACATTGCCAACCTTCATTAAGCAAATGCATGCTCATGTGTACACTGCACATCTTATACATTGTATATGTCAAAAAAAAAAAACAATTCTGTTGTTTTCAATGCTTTCTAATGACATCAAAATTCAAATTACTGTAAGGGGTGGGAAAGGCTACCACTTTTCCCTGGGTGCTGTGATAGCCTTGGCTCTTGGAATGTGTTTTGGGCTGCATTGACCTGTGGGCCATCTAGCATTCAGATGTGAATTCAGAAACTCTGGTGCCAGAGTGGAGTGCCAGGAATTTCCATTTTTCCTCTGTATTTTTCCTCTAGTGTTGTTGTTGTTGTTGTTAAGGAAAGGTTGGCAGAGTGATGAAATTTAGCTCTATCATTTGCCGTATTATAAACACCTTTGCAATATCCTGGAAGAATCATGATCTAGAAGAATGGAAGTAATGTTAATAAAAACAAAACAAGCCTTCTGACTACTGTGACCCCACACCCCCTGCAGTCAGAGGGTTCCTCTAAAAATACAGGTCTGCTCATGTCATTGCTCTGGGCCAAAAGAACTGTCACATTGAGAAATCTAGCTTCCTTGCAGTGGCCTAATGATCTGCAGGACCAGTCCACGCCTCACCTTCCCATCCTTTCTCCCCTCCTCCTCCCCTCCACGAGCTAGAACATGGCTTAGAACACTTCCTCCAGAGGCTTGGCATTTGCTTTTGCCTGTGTCTGTAATATTCTTCCCCCTCTTATTTGCTTGACTCATTGTCTCACTTCATTGGGATCTCCCTGCTCGCATTCCTTCCTTGGAGAGGGTTTCTCTGATGAAACTAGCTCTACCGGTGGGAGTGTCTTGCCCTGCTCTGTCTTTGTACCACTTACCACCTGCCATTAGACTACACATTTGTTTATTGTCTGCCTTTACTTGATACCCTCCCACTGAGGGCAGTAGGGATGCTATTTTTGCACTATGATTTCCCAGCTCCTAGGACGGTGGCTGGTACACAGTAGGTGCTCAGCACATGCTTGTTAAAGGAAGGACCTGATACAAGGTTCATGTTCCGGTCCTACCTTTCCTTCTACCCACGCTGGTCAGCATGGCCTCTAATAATTATTTTGAATTCTGTCCATTTTCCTAAAATATTATGCTTGTTAACAGGAATATTTTGGGGTTAATTCTACTTGTAAACAAACATAGCTCTCATAACAGTACCCTAAAATATCTTTAAGTTCTTTTAAAAAATTGAGGATACAGAAGCTGTCCTGTTTTATGCATTTGGCAATTCTAGCTGAGAAGATTGAACAATCACTGGCAAATAACTTATGTAAATAAGGGAGTTTTTTTTTTTTTTTAATGAGAGCAGTAGGTAGGTTATTAGTTTCCCATAATAGCAATGTTGCCAAAACCTTAGAACCATGTTGCTTTGTCTCATTCATCAGTATCCTTCATATTTTAGATTTCTCTGTTCTTAAAAAACATTGTCGAGTAAAATCGTCTCAAAATGAAATGACTTCTCTAACTTTGCTGTTGTTAATTTTCAAAATACAGAGAAATTGGCATGTACTCGACAGGTTTTGGGCAGAGAGCTAGGGAAATCCCTGAGGAGTAAACTGACTTCCACTAGACAAGCCGGAAACTGATTAAAATATTTATCATCCTTTGGGTATGCAATGGCTTTTGATGATGGAAGGCATATTAATATTCATCTTTGCCGCTTGTCTACACTTCAGACAGATCCCCGGAAAGGATGTTCAAATGACCAGTTCCCTTTCCTCACGAGCAGTCCTTGAGCCCCCGTACAGCTCGGAACCAAGAAATGCCTTGTGATGTGATGGAGCATTCCCTCTGGGGACAGGGATGCGGGAACGCAGGCCAGGAGAGACCTTCGCACCGGAAAGCTTGAAAGGATTGCTGCTCTCTTGCAGGAAGTCTTTTGCTAGAACAAAGGAAAAAGTTGGGCCGTAATTTTAAAAGCAGTAGAACTGCTGTCGCTGTCTGAGTACAGGAGGCCGACGTGGCTCCTTAGGTGCAGTTGGGGGATCGAAGCCTTATAAAGGATTTGATGCGAATGCCTCTGAGGCCGAACATCCCCTGCCCTACATGTGCCTTAACCACTTTGTCAAGGAACAGGATAAAAAATCAGTTGTGTCTGTCCCTGATGCTGAGGTCTTCAGACTGGCTGTTCAGAGCACCCCATCTGTGTCTCTTTTACCCCAAGATAGAGTCTGGGTGAATGTGAGGTCCACATAGCCAGGCAAAAATAGCACAAGGTGGCTGGTAGGTGTTCTTAGGATCAGTCTGTAGAAAAAAAAATTTTTCCACTTTAATGGGAAAATCTGGCTTTATTAGTCATGTTAATTAAGCAGTGTTGTTTTCTGTCTTGATTATACTTTTGGATGCAAATACGAGCTCTGAAAAAGAACTTGGCCTTTTTATTGATTAGTCTGAAAAACCTGGAAGTTGAAGGAAATATTCTCATAAAGAAGTCAATGCATTAAGACCCTCAGTTCCCATCTTTTAAATGTGAGAATTGAGTGTCTTCACCTTTTGCGTTTTAGTTTTTGTGATGCCACACTCCTCAGATATTTTTATGAAAGATGACCTAAAATTAGATAATAATTATATTTGAGATCTCTCTTAATACGGAGACATCAGGAATATTCTCTTTTCATCCCACATGTTTCACCATAGATCTGTTCCGCATCTTATAGGTACGTGCGAAGTTATACAAAGAGCTGGGACGTAACACCTCCCGGGTCAGTAAGGCACAAGTTAGTAGGTACCTCAGCTGAAGGGAAACCAAAGGAGAAAAGCAGATTGTGACGTGAGCCTTGGCACCGTGGGGGATTTTGGTAGACGGAGATGGGTGGAGATTATTCAGAGATGGCCACAGCCATCCGTAGTGGGAAGACACGAGGTCTGCTTACAGACGTGACTGGCCTGGATGGAGTTTGGCTTGCATGGGTGCAGAAGCAAGAGATGAGATGAGGGAGATTAGCAAGGACCTCCTTGCTAATCTCCCTTCTTGCTAACCTCCTTGTGTGTCTAATGCAATTCTTTGCAAGGCAGGGTGCTCTCACCCCTTAGAGACCACCTTCCTATCAAAGTCTTGAGAAGCAAAGGGCTAAACACATCCAACTAAAAATAAAATGAAAGCTGGTTTTATTATCTCGCATTCACAAAGGTTTTACTTGGGGAACAAGTCAAATCCTATTATTTGCCCTAGTTTCAAGATCTCAGGATGCAAGTCTGCATCCTGAATATAGGAAACAAGTAATATTCTGCCTTCTCAGAGTGGGAATTACAAACGAGCTTTAGGTATTTAGGTATTTTTCCTACTAAGGCTCTTTTTTTTCCTCTCAAAAATTGAATACCAGATTAATAACTTTGGAGCTTGATCAGAGGCCTTCCCATGTATGTTGTTGTTGTTAGGTGCTGTTGAGTTGGTGTCCAACTCATAGCGACCCTACGTACAACAGGGGAAACACTATTGTCAGTGCTTCTCTGCTGTTCATAGGGTTTCCAATGGCGGATTGATTTTTTGAAGTGAGTTGCCGGGTCCGTCTCCCAAGCCTACAGCACCTGGTGTTCCCAGGCGGTCTCCTATCCAAGTACTTAACCAGACCTGACCCTGCTTAGCTTCCGAGGTCTGACGGGATCAGAAGCCACAGGGCTATGGCTGCAGGCTTCCCATGTACGAGCCACTTAAAAAACTCTCTTCCTCATCTAGGAACATCAGGTGTGTTCCATTTTACCTTTTGCTATTGGATTTGTGGTTTGTAGGAAGTGACATCTCCCCTGCCTCTTGTCCAGGTGACAGTCTTGAGGTCTCAGTCCTTGTATAAATATATTTTGAAATGCAACTGTAGCGTCATTCACGGGTTATTTGATTTAGTTCAGGATAATGAGTGTGGTCACGTCGTTTCCACTGCTGAAACAATGGTTTCTTCCCCACACTGTCTCCTCCTCCTTTGGCCAACAGCTCTATGTTAGTGATTGTGCACTCTTTGCCATTCCTGTTTGCTGCTGCACTTTGGCATGCCACTCACACCAACTGAAAGACTGAGTAAATGGTCAGAATGTAAATGGCTGTTGTTCACTCTGGTCTCTCTCACTTTTATATCTAGATTTCTGCTAAACTCACTTTTACCCCCTTTAGGACACTGGTTTTTTCCAGTGGCTAGTGTTATTATTTCTAAGGAGCAAGGCATTACTTCTTAAGGGAGGAACAGTTCTTGTTAGTTTGCTCTTCAGATATGGGGCTTTTGAAAGATGGCCTTTACTTTGATTCTCTTTAGAAACCTAAGGTCATGGGGTTAACTTAGAGGCCCTTGTTCTTCTTATATAGTAGTGAGGTAGAGAAATGGCATTTCAGGGGCTACTGTTTCATTTTCCTAGAGAACCTTATGAGAATCAGCCTATAGTGGTCGTTCCCTAGACAACGAAGGGCTTTGTGATTTTTAGGATGCCGCCTTCTTTGATATCTCTTTACTTCTCATATTGTGAGAGAAACAGTAACAGAGATGTAGTCGTTTTTGGTATTGCTTAGTTTCCTCCAAGGTCTGGAACATTTATTGTGTGCTCTTTATTTATTGGGCCTCACCCTGGTGGTACCCAAATACTAAGCCTCTGACAAGCCGAAGTCCAACTACCATGGAGTTGTGGGATGTCAGTGTTGGAAGGGACCTGGGAGATGACCATTCTGTCCTCTCCTCTTTTAGAAAGAAGGGTCTAGAAGGGTATAGAGACTTATCTGGGATCACAGAGCCACAGAACAGTGGACACAGAACCGAGATGTCCCAGTTCAGTGCTTCCCGCCGCTCCCCGACTCCCCATTGCCTGTGCCTTTTCTGATACTTTTACCAGCTTGCACCGGTATGCTGGTAGCAAGGTGCGACAAACAGAACAATCCTCTGGAGCTTTTCCCTCACCCTGTGCTTGGGCCTGGTGTGTCAGAATTAGGCTACTTGGTGTCAAGGTGGGCTTTTGGTTTTGCCCCCTCCGCCCTTCTGCCTCCTTCTTGGACGGCTTGCTGATGCTGCCCTGTGGCACCACTTTCTCCACTGGCTGCAGGCTGAAGAGCACTGTGTTGGTGTGGCTGCTTACTGAGTGCGGCACCTGAACTGGGTCTCTCCAATGACCTCTCAGGACTGGTGGCTTACACAGCACACAGCACAGGATTCAGAAGGGAGAAAAGCATTTACTGTGTTGAGTGGCATTGTTTCCACTCTTCCCTAGCCACTCACTTCCCTCCCTCAGAGGTGAGTCTCTCCCTAGGTTTTTCTAAGCCTTCTCAGAAATATCCTGTACGCTGGCAAACATCTATGCATGTTTCACAGGAAATCATTATGTCTTACAGATTTTTCAATATTTGTATGTTCTTTACATCACTGCGTAGCTTTTCACTGTGTGGTTGTATAACTTATTTAAGCAATCTCCTACTGTCTCCAGTCTTGTGCTTTTATAGATAGTGTCGTTATGAGTATCCTGAGGTACAATAACAGTTTTCAAATTTGCAGTCTACGGTAATACCTAAGAGTAGATGGATGGGATCAAAAGCTACGTGTTTTTTTTTTCTTTAATTTTCAGAAAGATGCTCATATTTGCTTCCGTGGAGTTTGTAGCAGAACTTATGTTTGCCTGTATTTGTATGTATATGTATATTATGTGTATGTACAGTATGTGTTTGTGTATATGTAAAAAACACGTGTGTATCTATATCTATATCTGTATCTATGGGTTGGAGTTTAGCTCAGTAGTATAGTGTGTGTATATACATATATATGGGTGTGTATATATATATACACACACACACATACACACACATACACATATATACATCTATATCTATATATATGGGTTGGAATTTAGCTCAGTTGGTAGAGTGCTGCTTTCACTCTCTGAGGACCAATTTTGATCCCCAGCACCACAAAAACAGAAGAAGGATGTGGCAATCCACTGCTGAATCAGTCCTGAAACAATCAGCCATTGAAAACTCTGTGAGGGTCACTATGAGTTGGACACCAACTCGACAGCACCTAACAATTATATATATATTTAGAGTTAATGTGACACAGTGCCTATTTCCCAACATCCTCACCAATGCAGACTTTTTTACATTTGCAAATATGATTACATTTCTTTCATTTCTATTTTGCATATGAAGAAACTGAGGCCCAGAGTTGTTACATGATTTGCCAAGTCACAGAAGCAGTGAGTGACAGAGCTGAGGTTGACAAAGTGCTAGAGACCTGTGCTCTCTTAGTCACTCTAATGATCTCTGCCATTCTGTCACTGTGATGATAGATCCCGATGTTTTAGCAGGGAGCACTCATGTCTCCTTGACTGGCAAACCTGGGAAGACGGTCTCTCCCCATGGCATTGCATGCTAAAACTGTGGGAACAGTCTAGGTGGTAAGTGCAGTTAGTATGACGTGCAGCGATGCAATTATGGTGTGGAATTGAGTTCCATGTGGAATGTAGGTGGCTCTTTACCCTGTGAGCCCCACAGTTTTGTGCAGTGACTGTTTTCATCAGTGAAAACTGACAGGGGTCCTCACCCCTGTAAACAGGGTGTTGCCTGATTTTCTGTTTAAAGTTTTGTTCCTGCTGGATTTTGTTCAGGGCTGAGTTTCAGCTGTGCTGCAATACGATGAGCCCCCATGGCCTCTTCTGTTTGTTGGCATTCTTCCTCCACCTGTCAGTCTTCCTTGGGGTCGTTTAAACACTCATTCCCCCCTCGTGTCTGTCAGCTTGTTGTACTGTGGGGTCTTGTGTGTGTGTTCCTGTGATGCTAAAAGCTGTGCCACTGGTATTTCAGATACCAATAGGGCCACCCATGGTGAACAAGTTTCAGCTGAGCGTCCAGACTACGACAGAGTAGGAAGAAGGACCTGGCAGCCCACTCCTGAAACAATTAGTCATTGAAAATCCTATGAATAGCAGAGAAGCACTGTCAAATAGAGTTCCAGAAAATGAGCATTCAAGAAACGTCTGGGAAAGAGTTGACTCCTCAAAGTAGAGTTGACCTTAATGATGGGAATGGATTAAAGCCTCTGGGACCTCCTTTTGCTGATGTGGTGGCATAACTCAAAATGAGAAGAAACACAGTGACTGCAACAGTGGGCTCAAACATAAAAAGATTGTGTGCATGGCACAGTGTTGGGTAGTGGTTAATTCTTTTGTACATATGATTGCCATGAGTTGGACTCAGCTCAACAGCACCTAAAAACAACAACAACAAATACTGACTCGTTCTCTGTTCTGGGCCTTTTCCCGCTTGACTGTAGAGGTGCAGATTGAAGCCTCTACCCAGGACACATGATTCCCAGGTAAAAGGTTATTTCAAAAAGACTGGAGGGATTCAGATCCTCAGACAGCTCTTAGAATTGGATTTTCTAATAAAGGCAAGTACGTTAGTCAGGTTTCCAACACTATAGCAGAATACTTGAGAAAAATCAACATAAAAGAGGAAAGGTTTATTTTGGCTCCTGGTTTCTGAGGTTTCAGTCCAAGGTTGGCTGGTTCCATTACTTTGGGCCTGAGATGAGGCAGAGCATCAGGCAGTGGGAGGATGTGGTAGACAAGGCTGCTCACCTCATGGCAGCCAGGAAGCAGAGAGAGGGGGAAGAAGGGGCCGGGACCGAAATAGAGTTGCCAAGGGCGTCCCCTCAAAGACCCACTCCCTTCCCCTGTGTTCTACCTCTTCGTTAAATTATAAAACCATCAGTGGATTAATCAATTGATGAGCTCCGAGCTTTTATGACCCAGTCACTTCCCCAAAGCCTGTCCGTACATGGCCTTTGGGGACATTTTAGATCCAAACTTTGCCAGCAAGAGTAGAGAGCTTGCCTTTGCCCCTGTAGTAAATTGAGTTGGTAGGCTCTCAGGCTTGGAGGAGGCACCTTGGAAGACCCCATCTTGCTGTGTTATCTGTTGCTGTGTTGTAAAGTCAGGCTGTGTGACCCATGGAATCAGTCACAAAGTCATTTCAGTGTGCGCCCCACCCTTACCTTTGAAGCACTCAGCTTTAATACTCTTTTTGTTTAGACTTTCAGCTGTCAAGTGAGTCCCACTGGGATTTGGGTCCTGGCTTCATCATCTGGCTGTGTATGATGTTGGACAATGCCACGGGCACCTTTGTTTCCTCATCTGTAAGAGGACAGTAGTAGAACTGAGGAGGCTGTCGTGCGAGTTACCTGACATAAGACATGTAGTGTTTTGCTCATTGTTGGGCACCTTTGTAGCATCACGGTTTTGACCCTGTCCTTTTCCCCTCTTTTCCCCCCTTTTTTCTTTTTTTTTTTGGGGGGGGTGGATAGGGTCTCACTGGGTAGCCTAAGCTCTCCTGGCATTCAACATACAGCCCAGGCTATAGTCATATGGATTATTTCTACTCATTTTGCAGATATGAACACAGTTGCCCCTTCCTTGGGAAAGACTACCTTAACTTGCTTGACCAGGTCAGGTTGCTGTGCGATATTCTGTTCTTACCCTCACAAAAGCCATGCTGAGGGGCTCGGGCTTTTCTTCTGATGGTATGGCGCACCTTTAGCAGATAGACCTTAGGAGCACTCATCTATTTCATGAAGGAGCTGGTGCTTCCAGAGACATCAAAATAACTGAAGTGTGTCTGGGCAGGTGATTTGTGAGTCTCATTAACTGCCCCTTGACAAAGAACTGGGAATTGTCGATCATATTGTAAAATAGGATGTGAATGGTCACGTGGTTTCTTTGCACAGGTTCTTCCCAATTATTAGCATATAAGGCAATCACACAGTATTACTTGGGTGCTGTTCTCTGAAATAAGACAGCACCCATCAGATATTCTTTGTGAGGAATAAGTCCACAATGTACAATTATTCCACGTAAACCTCACAGTGAAGCCATTGTCCAGGTCTTAACAAATGCTGGGGATTGTGCTTTGGGGAAAGGTTGCTCTGGCAGAACCTCAGTTGTGCCTTGGTAGTGCTCTTTTCCTCCTTCAGTATCTTCAGTTATCCATCACCTCAGACATGGCGAGGGTTCCTGGGTGGGCCTCACGTTTCTCTTTCCCTTGTTGGGTCTAAGCAATCCCAGGCGCCTTGGCCGTTTCCTGTCAGAAGGGTAAGCACCGTTTCCTCCACCATGTGCTCTGCTTGTCTGGGTCAGGAGTCGTATGGCAAATCTAGAACCATTCAGGGCCTATTTTGACATTTAGGAGCCAGGCAGAATCTGGACAGGGGCTTTGGAAGCATCCTTCCAATGCCATAGTTTTTCTTCTCGTGTGGGTGCTCAGACTCACCCTCCAGCGTGAAGGAACCAGGAAGTGTTCTGGCTCAGGGTGGCCCCTTGGCACAAGCACAAGAATCTTCATGCTGACCAAGCTGGAATCTCGCGGTGGAAAGTGATTTGTTGTCCTGATTAGAATGTAAACATTTGCCAATGCTGAGTTTTGTCTCTCGTGTGAGTTTTATTATAGCCTCCTGTGTTTATAAACATGTCCAGAACATGAGGGAGAAATGTGGGAATCTTTGAGCCCCCACAAGAGTGTCCATTTGTTTTCTGTATGAGCTGAGGTGAAGATACCTCAGTGCCCTTCTTTGAGAGTCCTGGATCCCTCTGACTTTTACCACGGCCCCATCTCCTCACTGTTCCATCTCCTTGTAGAGTCAGTGAAGGCTTTTGACAAAGAGTAGTTCATGTTCAGCCGATGTCTACTAGAGGTGCGCGAAGTCCAGGTAAGGCTTCAGGTCAATCTAGCAAACAGGTATTGAATCTTTCTGAAACTGCCTGTGTCAAGCATTGCTTAAGTGCACGTTAAGGCAGCAGATATACACACAAGTATGATACGCTGTGGGACATCAACTGAGAGGTAGAGACAGAGCGTAATTAGAGTGTTCCAGAGAGTGCAGGGTGGAGTGAGGAAACCAGGAAAGACTTCCTGGAAGAGGTGGGCCCTTTTAGTTATGCCTTGTAGGGTAAAATGAATTTCTTTTTATGTATACATGTTAGTGGGGTACAGAGTAATAAGTCATTTGATATATTCATGATGCAACTATTAAATCAGTTTTGCTTACACATTCATCATCCTACATATTTTACAGAACAAGATAAATGAAAGATGAAAAGAATAGAAAAAAAGTATAATTTTCATTAGCATGTAATGATAATCCTATGCAATCATGAGTTATACCCTTATTGATTTTTTCCTTTTTTTCTTTTTTCCTGTTTGTCCTCTTTTTTCCATTTTTGTTTCTTTTTTCACATATTCAGATAATTGCATCCTGTATTTTGTGCATTTTCCTATCCCTCTAAACCAAATTTTAATAGGCAGATATTTGGTGGATGAAGAAGAGAGACCAGGCCCAGTTTTGACAATGCAGGCAGTAGGCACAGACTGTGGCTCCGTAAAATAGTAGGGCACATTTTCAGAGCAGTACACCATGTCTTATAACCAGCACTTCAGGTCCCGAGCTGGCTCAGGGGGAGAGGGAGAGGCAGGCTCCTAGTAACTAAAGAACAAGGGGAGAGGGGGAATGGAGCCAGACGGTGGAGAGCCTGGAATGAGGTGCTTACAATTTGAACTTGGGAACAGTAGTGGGTGTTGGACTCAAAGATTTTTGAATGGGAAAATGGTGTAGTCAGATCCATTGTGCAAAATTATAACTGGTAGCAGCAGAGCAGATAGATTGTAGAGAGGAAAGACTGTTGCAAAAGTTTTGGTGCAATTTTCACAATAGCCAAGATAGAGAACCAACCTAGGTGTCCATCAGCTGGTGAGTGGGTAAGGAAAAGGTGGTATATATACAACGTGGAGTTTTCTTCAGCCATAAAGAAGAACAAAATTATGACATTTGTTGGAAAATGGATGGATCTAGAGATCATTATTTTAAGCAAAATAAGGCAGAGCCAGGAAGATAAGCATCCCATGTTTTCTCTCAATTGTGGATGATAGACTTCAATATATATTCATTATTAAAACATATAGGTCATGCAAGTGGAAGGAGCCTGCATGGGGAGAAAAAGGATAAAGAGAAAGGGGAGGGGGACAATAAGAAAGGGTACTGGGGAAAGGAAGGGAAATATATATTTTGCCCTTAAGGCAAAATCTGGATCTAGCTAGCTAGCTAGCTACCTAATGAGACAGACAGACACACAGATGCAAGTAGAAGGAGGACCACTGGTCGGGAGGAAGGGGATGGGGGGTTCGTGAGAGGGTAACTGGGGATTGAACATGAGCAATGTGCAATAATGTGCATGTATGGAAGTGTCACAGTGAAACCCATTAAGTTGTATAGTAACTAAAAAATTACTAATAAGAAATTCCTGGGGAAATAATTTGGGTGCTAATTAATGATGACAGTAATGGAAAGAACAAAAAGAAAATATGAATTCAGTTTTGTTTTCATATAAGTAAGTGGAGCTTCACCATCATTCAGATGATAGGGATGAGAGACGAGGAAGAAGCGCTGGCAGCTTTACAAAATTTCTCGTCTTCGTTATTAGATGGATGGTGATTCCATTTACCAAGCTAAGGGACACACATGAAGAAACAAGTGCAGGGCCATGGGAGTCTGAGGAGCCAGCAGAGCAGCAAAGAGAAGCAAAAAAACACTAGTCTGGAACTTGGTAGAGCCATCAGAACCAAGCGCAGATTCAGGAGTTTGATTCACGTCTGCAGCCGGCAGGCATTCTTTACTCACCTACCACGTTCTTTCACGTGAACTCGCGCACGGCAGTACCTAGCTCCTGGCAGTCACCTACCCGGGAACAGTAGTCAAAGGATGGGAGCGAGAAAGAGAAGGGAGCTTAAAGAGTAAGGTGCAGCAAGGTCTCGGATGGGCCGTTCCAGTAGAAACAGACAGTGGAATGGCCTGACACGGCAGCTGCGAGGTCAAGAGAACCCAGGAGCAGGTGGTAGAACCGAGTGGAGGAAAGACAGATTAAGGGTGACAAACCCTACTGAGAAGTCAGGAATGAGCCTCCTGTGGCTTTCAGCATGGAAAGACTTTCAGGTAGGTTAAGCCCACTGGGGGAAGATGAGGGAAGCATAGATGCATTTTTGTGATCTCATCTTGACAGGAAGCTTCTCAGAGCAGTTCTGCCTGCCAGGGGTGTTTATAGGTCAACCCGAGGTGCCCAGGAAGCACATTTTGTCCAGAGGCGTCGTCCAGCCAGCCTTGGCTGAGCTTCTCCAGAAATCAGCCCAGAGACCTTCAGGTGCCTGGTAGCTGACTAAATAAAGGCTGACCTAAAGCCTTCAACATTTTAATTTGCAAACCCGTTGTATTAAATCACAAACAAGAGGCAATTTAGCAATGCATCTCCAAAATTGCACTGAGCTCTGACTATGGCTTTCCAATTTATGCTGAAATCTAACATTGAACTCTGTGACATAAAAGCAGATTGTTGATTTTCTGATTAATTAGGTCTCTAAAGCCAAGGAAACTGTATATCAGTTAGAAAGTGGTGGTAGTATTTGTGGAGCAAAATGAAAAATCAATATTGTAACTACAGGACAGCTTTTTTAAAATCCAGTGTATGTTTTGTTGCAAATTGCACAGAAGAAACTGACCTCTAGAGAGACAGACAGACCTTCATTTTTTTTTCACTGGTAAATATCTAGGGTGGAAAAATAGGAAAATGGTTGGGTGTTACTGGAGTGTCATTGAGGGTACTAGTAGAAGGATCAAGTTGTTGCAGTTTAGAGGGAAACCTCACTTACAGTTATATGCGTTCTAAGACAACCCCAAGCAGTGACCTCACCATCTCTTGGAGCGCTGTACAGTTAGTTAGAAGCTAGGGTACCTGGGTTACGCTTTTGCCTCTGTTAATCACATGCTGCTGTCGGCCTGTCTCTTCCCTTCCTTGGTGTGTTTTGTGGTTTTATGTGTTAGTATTTCAGAGATGCGTTGACATTCTTCAGTGAAAAAGAAATGTCTTCCATTTGCATCATTATGAAGAAGACACTCCTGGGGATTGTTTTCATTTTCCATTCCTAGAAATGGGAATATGCTTTTTGGCTAAGCCTGTGCATTTTGAGACAGATGAAGGGATTCCTTGCTCATTTTGCCTTTTCTTTTGGCAAAAGCGAATGATCTCCTGTTTGCCATGGCAGAGGAGTCAGCTGCAGACCACATCCAGGACACACAACGTTGAGGGTGAGACCTTTTGTTGATGGGCCATTGAGAACCAGAACACAGCTCGTTCCCGGGTTCATTGTAGTGGACAACGGCGTGAAGATGAAGAGCAGGCGCCTCAAAACTTGGGGAATCATTCTGCAATCCCAACTGCCATTTCCAAAATAGTGCTGGAACTAATTTAAGTCTGTTCCATGATCCAGTTGAAATTTGCCATCAGCTTCTTAGGCAAATACGTGATCCTTACAGGTCAGGCCTGACCTTGTGGTCAGAGGAAGAGGCGGCAGCTTCAAGAAGGAAGTGGGTGGGACTACCAGGAGCTCCTTCCAGGGACCCATGCTACAAGTGGCCCTTTTCAGCTGCCTCTGTCCCATGTGGCTTAGAATGATTGGCATCCCTGGGTTTGTGGTGGGTTGCCTTGGATGGGGTGGCAAAGGTGGGGATTTGTCTCTTCCTTCCCCCATCTCTCTTGCTTCTCCCCGTTTCGTCTGAAGGAATAGATTGTGTGGTCCTTTATAATATAGAGATTAGCTCAGCCAGTTTTAGTCAGTCTCTGTCATCTCCCTCAGGAGCTCACTCTTCGCAAGAGAACGGCTTCTGTCTTGTCAGAGTGACAGTGATTACTCCACCGTTTGGATCATCTCCAGCAGCTTTGTTCCCTAAAACGAACTTGATTCGATGAATAAAAGTTTGGTGTATTTGATGAGTCAGAGGGCAGGAAAATGTCCTCGTCTCTGATGAGACTCTTACCGCCAGACACATCGAACATCAGGGATAAAATAAACCTTAATCTCCGAAGGAAAAACCCCCGAGCATGAAACTGTTCCCACTAGGAATGCTGTAAATCTTGCAAACCATGTAGGTTTTCGGTTTGGGGCAACATCAAAGCCCGGCGACTTTAGAGATTAAAGTGTGTCTGACAAGCAAAACTTTCCCCGTGCCCTGCACTTTACGAGGCTTGGCCTGTCTCCTGCCTGTGTCTCACCTCGGAATGACTTCTTTTCTTCCCGAGGAGTAGGCCTCAGCAGCCCCTCGAATCTGGAGCAGGCTGCCATGGATTGCTCATTTAGAGCCGGGTGTAGGCCCAGGCCGCAGTCCTCAGCCTTCCAGCATTGTCCTGCCCAGTGGAGGACAAGGCCTTCTCACGGTCACTTCCCAGGGGCTCTCTTATTTGTGGAAGAGTTTCAGAGGCTTTTGCTGATTCAAAGAAGATCAAATGACAGGAAGATGGTAGTTTCCCTCACCTTGGACAAAGGACTTAGTCTTTTACCTTAGAATTTCAAACCGGTTTCTGTGATGTCTCAGGGAAAAAAAAAAAAGCTCCTATCTTCTTTTTATTATTTTATTTTTTGCCTATGTCTAATGGTGTGTGTGATGTCTCCATATTTTCTCCTTGATAGATTGGAAATAAGTGACTATCTTTGTTCAAAGAAAGAAAACTACTTTTCTTATAAGTTTTTGCGTAGCAGAGTAAAAACTTTTCTTCAGTAATACCTTTTTTTGGAAAGTAAGGTATGGTAACATTTTGCTTTTCAGGGAGAAGAAAAAAAACCTTAAAGGACTTGTGGTCTGTTAAGTCAAACATTCCTGCCTCCTGCCAAGTCCCTCTATGATCTGGCCTTTGGCTGCTTCTCAGGGTGGTCAGACAGCAAAGGGGAGGACAGATTGAGAAGGCAAATGGCTTTAAGGGTAAACCCCACAGCGTAAAAATCTCATTACTGGAGGGGCGCTTTGTGTTTAAGGATAGGTGTTCCCCAGGGGAAGGATGGCGCTGGTGAGTGGTGCAGGGACTCACTAAAATATCTTAAATTGTCTCCGTTAAACATGTAGCATCCTTAGAGGTCAGACAGAGCTGAAACTTGAACAGCTGTACGACAAGCATCTGAGATTGTTTTTAATTGTGTCCCCTTTCTCTAACAGCAGTAATTCTTGTTTATATTGTCAAGAACCTTTCCACTGAGCACAAGCACACCATACTTGAAGGTCAAATGCTTAACCCTTCTGCATGGTTACAATGAAAATGGACCCTTTTGTTTTCATTAATGTATACCCCAGCCGTGCATACGGGGAGAATGGGGGCCCCCAGTGTCCACCAAGCTGAAATAACTTATTGTAAAAGAGCCACAAAGAGAGCATATTTTTGTTTCCATACAGCAGTTGTTTAGCCCTTGCCTTGTGCACCCGACCACAAAGCAGTACGCTCATTTATCAATAGGCAGAATTTTTGGGTGCCATTTTGTTCCTTTGACCTGTGTCACTTTTTACTGACCCGACCAAATTGCTTAAAAATTTTCCCTTTCTTCCGTCAGTGTTTAAAGCTACTTAATGTCTCTGAAGTGATCCCCCCTTTCTTTTTAACACTTTACATTCCTGCTTACCGCAGCACCTGTTACTGTAGAGAACCATAAAATCACAAGTGCTGTGCAGCCCTTATTGACCGATAATACTTTATTAAATATAAATAGAGTACCCTCCCGTCTCCAGGGTGGTGCAGAAGAGGAAGCAGGCAGATGCACGTACGTCCATAGGGACACATGTATTGATTTGTGGGGCCAATCAGGAATGTAGGTTGGTGTATTTGTTTGGCAGGCAAGAAATATTTCTGTTTCTGCTTTTTAAGAATTAACCAAAACTCAAGGGGCCAGTTCAGCAAACATTAAACATGAGCCTCGAACATGAAGGCGTCTTTGTTACTGAAACAAAAATACCACAGCAGGTGGTAGACTTGAACACAGGAGGGAGGAGGAGGTTCAGTTGTTGCCCATTTTTCTAATCCTTTCAGAATAGCCATTGTCTAGACCCCAAAGTTAACGTGTTCCTGCTCAGTCTCATGGAGACAATTTCAGCATGAAAGGGCTGCACCCATCGCTGGGTCTCTACAACGGTTTAATCTTTGGGTATGGAAAGCGTAGCCACCAAAGAAGGCAGGAGAAGCAATTATCTCTCTAAGATGAACCAACACTATCTGCTTATCAAAGCATAAAACTGTTCTCAGCGTTGCAAGTTAGAGTTCAGTAGGAATTCATGCCAGCAGCAGTAGTATTCTGTAGGTTTTAGACTGTATTAATCAAGACAGAAATGTGGCTTTTATTTTCCTTGGGGCTCTCAAAGCAAATTTGAGGTAACTGCATGAGTTTTGTAAAGTTAAAGCTAAGCTCTGCCCAGTCAAGGTCTATTTATATCACGGTGTGTCACTTGGGATTTAGCCTTTAAAAGGGATTCATAATAGAAGCTGGCATAATGATATTGTTTTCCCTAAAAATGAATGGAATGTAGTTTATGACTCGAGACCTCAGAACCCCCTAAATGGGAGGCATTAAAGGATGAGCTAAGGGGCAAAGGCAGGCTACCAGACAAATTCCTATTGCTGCTGTTGATGAAGGGCACCCCATACCCCATTCATGTGACAAGTCCTTCTGTGTTCTCATTGAGCCATCCATCATTGTTTCTTTTATTGCAGATCACGGTTGGGATGATTGAAGAAAATGAATGGAGTGTAATGATAGTTTTCTTTTATAAATTCGTGAGAAGTCTGGAGTTGAAAATCTTGTTCGGAAAACTTCAGACACAAATTCTAATAAGTTGACAGGCGCTCCTTAAATCATGTTGGTACGCTAATTGCTCGTGTGACCGTTGGGTGTTCTTTCCTAACTAGAAAGAGGCTTCATTTCTGCCGTTTAAGCCACACACTCGGTCCAGTGAAGGTGGTGGTCAGAGGCACTAAACGCGTCAAGAGTGGCTGCTGCCCAACTTGAGGACTATGTAACCTTCTCCATGATACTGACATTTAGAACTCAGTGTGTCCATCAGATAGGCATGGGCCTTTCATATGTACTCTTAAAGAAAGTGAGAAGGGTGAAAGAATCCTAAATGATTCTGTCCTTTCCAGCCCTGACCTGGTACAGTGCAACGAGGGATCTGGAGTGGCGGTGAACAGAATGCCAGCTCAGCAGAGCTGAGGCTCAACAATTGTTTGGTTGTTACCTGTCTCTGTTCAAATAGTGGTATTGTCTACTGTCAGTTCATCTGTGTGTCCAGGTGACAGACAGCAATCAGGGAGGAAGCTACCTCTTCCACCAGCAGTCTATCTCTGAATCCTATTGGTGACTGAAGCTATTGTCAAGAACTTAGCCTTGTTCACCCCGGTTTTGCCAACTAACTCCTCTCTGCTACTCTCTGGCGGTCAGCTCCTGGGCCAGTTTTGAACACTCAGCCTTGGTTCCTTCACTTGGAGAATGAATTTGCAGATGCTGTGAACCCACTTGTTCAGGCTGTGGGAAGAATTAAATGAGATGCTACCTCCCTATTTCATAGAAAAGGCTTCATATTTTGTTAGTCACTACAGGTTTAGTGAGTAAGAGAGTGACCTTGGCTACCGGACTGCCAGGTTTGAATCTTGGCCCCCCTGCACACCAGCTATGTGATCTGAGCCAAGTTACATAGTATATTTGTGCCTTGCTTTTCCTTATCTGTAAGTTAGAATGATAATAAAAATGATTTCATGGAATTTTGATGAATATTTAAATTAGGAATGCATGGCAAGTGATTAGGACAGGGCTTGGCACCTGGTAAATGTCAAATGCCTGCAGCCCTACCCCTGTGGCATCTGATCCCCTCAGATCTGGGAAGATAAGCAGGGTTGGGCCTGGTTAGTATTTGGATGGGAGACCTCCTGGGAACACCAGGTGCTATAGGCTTGGGAGATGGACCTGGCAACCCACTCCCAAAGTCAATCTGCCATTGAAAACCCTATGAACAGCAGAGAAGCACTGACAATAGTGTTTCACCTGTGGTACATTGTATCCGCTATGAGTCGGATACCAACTCGACAGCACCTAACAACAACAACAAATGTCAAATAATTAATAGTTATTGTTATTATTAACACTTTCTGTGATCTGTTTTCCTTTTCACAGCTACTATTAATGCTTTAGTAATGTGCATGTCAACTGGTAATGAGAAGTTCCTGAATTCCTTACTTGAGAATTGTATCACAAAATAATACAAATGCCTGTGTGTGTGTCCCGGTCCATCCTTCCCCTCTGGGCAAATTTGTGCCAAAGAGCAGGTTGTGCTGACTTCCAGGACTCCACACACAGTGGGTTTAGGCCGGATCTGCGTTGTGTGCAGTAGATGTTATCTGAGGACAAGCACAGCAAGTCTACCCATGTGATTTTCACTGAATTATCTTCCCTCACCAGATTGTTATTTCATTTAGAGTTTTAACAGTCACACTGTCAATAGCATAAGCTGTGTCCCTATAGTGAAATATAGCTTTGACTTCAGGAATCTTAAGAAAAATAAAATTGTTTACGGTGGGTGGTTTTTTGTGGTGATAGTTATTAGTTATATCATTGTTCTATAGGTACACATTTCAGTTTTGTCTCAAAATGAAAAGGATAATAGTACTTAGGAAATTAGTGTTAAATGATGCTGTTAAGGTTGTGTTAGTCAATGAACAGGACATTGTAGTACAGCTGAGTAACTACTTTATAAATCAAAACCAATTGTACGAGGTTAATTAAATTGAACATTTATCCTATGTAACCCCCTTGGCCATCCTCTACTCTGTGTATGTAGTTTATTTCCCTACCTTGATTGCAAACTCCTTTGTTGTTGTTTTTAGGTGCCGTTGAGTCAGTATCTGACTCATAGAGACCTTCATAGGGTTTTCAATGGCTGACTGTTTTGAGATTGCCTTGGGAGTGGGTTGCCAGGTCCTTCTCCCATTTTTGCGGTGCTGGGAATTGAACTCGGGACCTCAGAGACTGCAGCGCAGCGCTCTACCAACTGAGCTAAATCCCAGCCCTGCAGGCTTCTAGTAGCCAAGTATTGTGATCTTCTCAATGTCTGCCTTATAGCAAAGACTCAGGTGTCAGTGATTGATTTTATCACATGGGCATTGCCTGTAGTACATTCTAGTTGATGTGGTCAGTATAAAATATGCTGGGCCTGGTGTTAGAACACCGGATTTCTAGTCTTAGCTCCTTTATTAATTTTAATGTTAGTTTCCTTATGTACAAAAATATGGTTATTGATACTTGCTTTACCTAACTCATATAATTTTTTATGAGAATCAAATGATTTAATGTTCCTGAAAGCATTTTGCAAAGTGTAAGTCAATTTACACATATGTTAGCTCCAGTATGGGAGTCTTATGCCCAGGTTAGATTTAGCTCTATTGCTTACTAATGGTATAAAATTTAACAAATTACTTAACCTGTCTGAGTTTCAAGGTTTTCATCTGTGAAATGGAAATAATAGTACCTTCATCTCATAGACTTGTTATTGGAATTCATTGATATCAGCCCCTGTCATGTAAAAAGTACTGATGCTTTTTGCTGTCTCATTCTCATCATTATTCAGAAAGCATTCAGACCACAAGGCCTCAGCTTACCTGGTGTATGTGTACTATTAACACTGAACAAGAGGAGTGGGAGGAATAAAGCAAGGCTTAGGAAACACAGTAGAAGAAATGATGGCTGCTGTAGTGCCTCTAAGGTGGCTGTAGGTGCCCAGTACTCTAGATTCATCCTGAGTCCCAGTTGCAAAATTAAAGGAAAAAAGAGTAGCTAACACATACTGGCTGGTTAGCATGTATCAGATACGACTCTAAGGACTTACGTGTAAAACATGCATCCTGCCCACCCTCTGAAGTTGGTGCTGTAAATATCTTCATTTTATAGGTGGGGAAACTGAGGTTCACAGAGGAGAAGTGTCTTGCCTGTGGCCAACTTGGTCACCTTAAGGCAACTGCCCTCCTGAGCCTTCGTTCTCCCTCTCCACCTTAAGTCCCCTTAACCAGGGGGACTGCCTGACCCCCCAGCCGCGGTTTTTCTTCATTGCAGCCAAGAGCTGAGAAACTCCCTCATCTGTTTGCTTCCCTGTGAATTCCATACTGCCCAGATTCCAGTGCAGATGCGGTGACAGTTCAAGTGCAGAATGATGTGTGTGCTAGTGTCATCTCCCCAAACCTTTAATTTCTAGATACGTGCTTCTCTCAGCCTCCAAACCCCTGTCTGCAGAATCGCCTCCAAGTACTCCCTACTGTACTCCTCTAAATCCTGGGCTTACGCCTTTGGGGAGTAGTTTACTTTCTCTGTGCCTCAGTTTCCTCATCTTTAACCTAAAGATACCTCTCATGTGGCGATTGCTGGATTAAATGAGATAATATTGCTGCAATGCTTGTTGGCTTGGCGGGTAGTGAGCATTAACATAGCTCTTCTCTCATTGTTGCTGTGGGTGCGGGGGGTTGTTTTCTAGGCAATAAGGTCTCTGCTGGACCTTCTGGCTTCACTCTCTGAGCCGTTAAAATTTCCACTAGGGCTCTGGTTTGGATGTCACTGAAAGAGGGGGTGAGTAGAAAGGAGGGGGGCAGGTCTATACAAAGGAGTGAATTATAACAAAGAGCCTTTTCTGCTTCAGTTCTTGTGTAGAAAACATATGTTCAGTGATGCAGGCAGCAGTTGGGTTAAAGACACACTGTAGGGCTGCAGACAAAAGGCCTGCGCTCTCCCTGCATTCACAATGTTTCCAAACATATTCACTTGTCTCACTTGTGAGGGACGGAGCTGTCAGCTGGATCCTCTTGCAAGTGTGATTTCTTTTTCCCATTCCCTTTCAAAGGCCTCCCCCGCCCGCTCCCCCAATGTTTTACACTTCATATAATCCAGTGTGCACGACAGACCACTCAGTCTTTGTGCCACTGCTGTTTGGGGGAAGGCGGGAGCTGATCAGATGGAGATCTTGGGTAACTTTTCATTAGCCCAAGGGCTGGAAGGTGCTAAGCCACTTTTAGGCCAAACATCATCAGTGGCTCAATTACTTAGTACTTGGTGTCGTTAGCCATTGCTTCACCTTCAATTAACAGTGAGGCCAGTGAACAGATTAGCACAGCGAGATTCTTAGAAGTCACGGCTGGGAATGAGGGGCATGTGTGTGTGGTGGTGGGGTTAGGAAAATTCTTGCTTTTATTTATAGAGTGAATAGTTGTTGATGAAAAGAAAAGACAGGGCAAGACCCAGCTAAAATAATTGGAGAGAAGTCAGCTGTCATTCTCATATGCATTATGTGAAATATGTAGGCACCCACACACTTAGGTCTTGATCCGGGTAGTATTGCTGTATGCCAGGACTATAGATTAAACCTTTCTACTTTCTTCATTGAAAGTTGTGCAGTTCTGATGGGTTTATTTCCTTGGGTGAGATTTTAGAATTTTATATATATATATGTTGTTGTTGTTGTTAAGTGCTTTTGAGTCGGTATCCGACTCATAGCGACCCTCTGTACAACAGGGGAAACACTATTGTCAGTGCTTCTCTGCTGTTCATAGGGTTTTCAATGGCAGATTGATTTTTGGGAGGGGGTTGCCAGGTCCTTCTCCCAAGCCTACAGCTTCTGGTGTTCCCAGGCTATCTCCCATCCAGGTACTAACCAGGCCGACCCTGCTTAGCTTCCGAGATCTGACAGGATCAGATGCCACAGGGCTACAGCTGCAGGTGTATATATATATATATATATATGTATGTATATGCATACATATATACACATACATACATACATACATATACATATATACATACACACATACGTATATACACATATATACATACATACACACATATATACATGTACATATATATGTAATATGTATATATATTATATATTATATATATTTTAAATCATGTATATGTGTGTATGTGTATGTATATGTATGTGTGTATATATATATTTATATATATGTGTGTGTGTATATATATATATATATATATATATATATGAAAGTATAAGGTATAATACCAGGGGACCAAAAAATGTATGCACATTTTGTTTTCAAAGTTGATTATGGTAGCAATGTGTAGCGTGATGTTTATGTGTATGTGAGACAGGAATTAGCAGAGCAATGCATACAACAGCCATCAAATCAGTGTCCGTATCTTTTCTTCTGTAATATTTTCCCCCTAAGTTTTTGTATATAATAACAGTTTCTAACATTCATCAAGCATTCTTAAGACAGCCAAATGGAAAGTTTTTGTACCAAGGTGTGTATGCAATTTTGTTACCCTCCGTAGTTTTATTGATAATCCGTCAGAGAGACTGTTGTAGAAACAGTGAGCTAGAGATGTGGGGAATGAGCGTGCTGCCGATTCTGCCATCAACATGTGTTTCTTCCTGAACATTTCATTGTTCCAAAATGGGCGGGTGGAAATCTGCAAAACGGGAATTACGTTAACATCATACTTTATAGGGCATATCATAATTCAACAAGATAAAAATGATTTTATAGACAATAGTCAGTATGAATGCTTTTCCTCTTTCTGTAGCGACATTTTGGCTTGTACCTTCACTGCTATATCATTGAGTCATTGCCCGTCTGGTGTCTCTCTTTTCTTCCAAGAGCCTTGCTTATGTTCTCTGTTTCATGATATTGTTTATTAGTGGGGTTGCTTATCCTGGAAAGCACCAGCATATTCCGAGGAAGGAGAGGCAGCAGGGAGGCAGAGAATTACCCGTTGGCTTGAAGCGGTAAATGGGTTGCTAGCTCATTTTGGCAGTGGAGGCAATTACAGCCCTGCTAATGAATAGGCAGTCAAGTGAAATTCCCCATCCATGGTGTCTTCTGGTGTGAGGATAATTGAAGCACCTAGAAATCTGCAAGACAAAAGATACAGTAGAAATATTTTCTCCTGGAAAGTGCCAGCGAAGTCATCCCCCCCGACACGTGTCAGAACTGACAGGAAACTACCAAGGGCATCATAATTTTTAATGCTAACATTGGAAAATCCTTGAAAGGAAAACATTGTGGAAAGGTATATATACGATCCTCAGACTGCAAAGATTACAGGAGTGGATAAAGCGAGTAGACTGCAAGTTGGGGGATAGAATTGCACCTAAGGCGGCACCTTCCTCTCTTGCCCGGAGTGGAGTGTCACCAGTGAACAGCAGAACGACAGAGAAATAAATTGATATTCTTTCCCACATGGAGTGGAGTCCTTGCTCAGAGTGATAGGTAGAGGAAAGATTACAAGAGGGTGTTTGTGAGGCTTCTCCGCATAGTGAGAGTTTAGTTTTCTCTTGTTTTTAAAGGAAGCTGATGCTTCAGAAGCTGCAATGATTCCTGGGCTGTCTTGGTAAGAATAATTATGCTGTGTCTTTCACCTCTGTATGAATCAACTTTATTACGCAGACAGCATGTAACAGCGAGGATGAGTAGACTCTCCTGAAACAGACGAATCTATTAGGCTACTTGGAAAACAGAGGGGAAAAAGAACAATGATTTTGTAAACTCCATAAAGGTCAAAAAAAGGCTTTCAGTAAGTATGCAGAGACTAGAAATCAAATCCCATTTCCTATCATAAGAAGCCCGTTGTTTTAGCCACAGTAGTTAATGTACTGTATGTGAAAGATTTAAGACTAGTTGGAAAGCCTTGCTTCTGTTTTATTAGGCTGCTATTGAAAAGCCAACAGCATAACTTCGACTAGGTGCTCTGAGATTTCTTAATGGGCTGTCAGGGGCAGGACACCAGGGCTGTGCTATACTAGCTCTTTCCTGTACATTAAAACAACAGGGGCCAAGCGATCACATACAGAAGTATGAATTACTTGATGCTTTCTCTGTTCCATATGGCCAGCCATGTCTTTGGCAATTAATCATGTACAAAATCAGTCGAGTGCTCTCTGAAGCATTGAAGTCAACATTTCGTTGTACCTGTGCCAGTAAGGGCAGTGGGGTTGCAAGTGTAAAATAGCAAGATGAGGGGCTGCTGGCGCCAGGGCCCACGCAGCTGGCTTCTATAAACAACACTTTTTTCCCTTCCTCACCTTTTTTCCTTCCTTCCTGTCTTTCATTCCTTTTTCTTTCTTTCTTTTTTCATTTTCTTTTCTTTTTTTCCTTTTTTTTTTTCTTGGATAAAAACATAGGCTGCTGTTTTACCATCATCTGAAACACCAAAGTTGAAGCTGGAGCTCTGGGGTCCAGTTTTCCAACACTGCCCTGGTGTCCCAAGGTGAGAAACACAGAGGCAGGCCATCCCTCTGCCAGCAGCCGGGACATTCCAGCTGTCACCCACACTGAGACGTCACCCATCCCAAGACTTCATGTAACGCTGAGCAGGCTGCTGGGGCTCCGTGGCTTTTAGGGAAACATGACATATAGCGATTTCTCTACTAGTAGGGGGAGAAAAATAACAGACACTATCTAAATGCTTTGGGGAAAAAATTTAAGTCATCATTCAGAATCATGGCTGTGGTATTTTAAGATTTTTTAAAAATCAGTGTCCGTATCTTTTCTTCCGCAAGATTTTCCCCCTAAGTTTTTGTATATAACAACAGTCTCTAACATTTATCAAGCACTGTGCATGTGCCAAGCATTGTGCCGAGGACTTTATATAGATCATTTCATTTAATCTACACAACGGCTTTCAGAGTTTGCTGCTGTTACTTATATCCCTCCACAGATGAGAAAACAGATCAAAGAAACATTTTCCCTGAATTCTCCATCCTCAGACATTCCTGATGACTCTCAGTTGACTACCTTAGCGCTCTCATCCATAATGAAAAAAAAAAAAAGCTAAAATAGGCCTTGCTGGTACATTTTGGAAGACCCACTTGGTGAACTCGGCTGAGACGTTCATTCACATAAAGTGGGCCTTTGAGATGAACTGAACCAAGTGTGTCTTCGGGTGGGAATAAAAGGCTGCTTTGTTGGCTGCTTTTGGAGACTTCTGCCTTTGAGCCCCCCTTTCAAGACATCAGCTTATCTCCTGCCTTCCCCGTGAGTGGACTTCAGGGTGGGGGTGGGGAGGGGATGAAGACCACAGCCCCAAGTAGTCCAGGAGGGAGGCACCCAGTGGGGACCTGGTGTTATCTCGGAGCCGAGGTCATCCAGGATGTGTTTTCTCAAATTCAGGAAACAGGGGAAAGAAAGTTTTAACATTGTGTAAACATTGGCACCCCCATACCTCCTGCTCCCTGAGAGGAAGATAAGGTAGGCAGAAGAGCCGGGAGGAATGTTTATTTGTTCTGCCGAGCTGTGGATCCGAGCATGCTGGAAATCTTCGGCGGTGCCCAGGCCAGTTTAGAAAACGTGACGGCATCACTCAGCATCAGGCTGCAGAGACCGCACAAAAGAGCCGTCTTAAACTGACAGTCGGTAAATGAAGGAAGACCTGGGAGCGACCTCTCTTTGATGGGACGAGGGCTATCTCAGTGGGTTCTGTGCCCTTCTTCTTAAAGGGGGAGGGGGACAAAAAGGAAAGAAAGAAAGAAGGGAAGAAAAAAAAAAAAAAACAAGTGTTCCTGGACTTTTGAAGAGGGGAGCCCTGGTTGGACTTTTGACAGCCCGTGGCCATGTGGATGTGAGGAAATAGCTTTCCCAGCCGATAACATCTCAAACCGAGTTTCTTCACAAGTTGAACCCTCGCCCTCATTATCACCCAGAGTGTATCTTTGTAATTTGCGTGTGCAGGGGGAAATACACCCCTAACATAAGACAGCTATGTATATAAAAAGCGCCTGGGGTGCCTTTCCCCCCAAAATGACAGGATTACTTTTTTGGTAAGGGTGGGAGAAGGGCGGGTGGGACAAGGTAGGCAGTTCTGGGGTCCTGGTGTTGATGTGTGCCTTTTGAAATTGTAGGAACACTAGCAGAAATCTTTTTCTTTTTATAAATAAACTAAGCCGAGGCTTTATGACCCTTGTCTGTAGCGCACTATCCTGTTTCTATGCATTTCCTCAGACAGAAGTTCTCCCATAGGTAAGAAACGCAGATGAAATCGGAGTTTTAAAGTCACGGGCCTATCAGAAGCTGTTACTCTATATTAGACAGGAGCCCAAAGAATTAGTGTCTTAAACAGAATTATTAGAATTTTCCTTTTACATCTCAGAGCAACTGCTCTCTGAAAACCTCATGTGCAATAAATATCGCATTATTGCAAGTGTGCTCGTGCTTTCGCTGTTTGGCACACTGAGAGTTACTAAGTGTAACAATGTGTCCAATAAAAATTAGTCGAATTACTGTTTTAATTGAGTAAATTCAGAACTGGGAGACTTAAGTGAAATATAAGCCGAAAATTCAAGGCCCTGTGGAGTTTTGATCTGCCCCCCACCCCCATCTGCTTAGAGAACTTTTTGCTTTGGTTTTAGACACACAGTTTTAAACTAGGAGAAACTGAAGACACTGCAGAATTCTCAGGGGTTGTTAGTATGCTGTGTGTTCCCAGCGTAAAAGTAGTTTCTCTGTTGAGATGGAGAAAGCGAGGCTTCTCCTTTGCCTTATGAATGTATGCATAGGTAAAATTCGATCACAGCTTAGTGAAACATCCATCCAATTGACTGTGGAGAATTACTCTTTTAAGTAGTCACCCGCCGAGGACATACACTTATTTTTCTTGATTACATCACTTAACAGTAGTTTGTACAACTCTTTCTTAGAATTGACTCCAGGAATATTTTGAGTCACATCACAGCTTGGTTCACATGATATTATTGAAGAGTACCGTCTGGCTTTATCTTTTGCCTTATCCACCAGACAATCTCCGGCGTGTCATTCAGCTTCATTTATTCAAAAGCATCTACCGAGAGTCTGCTTTCATGGCATGTCCTCACCCTGGGAACCTTGGAACTGGCTGCAGACCCCGTCTGCTTTAAGAGCGCTCACATTCTGTAGGGGGAAACATTTAGATGAATAAATAGGTGCAGTGGAGTTTGGTGTGGTTTAAGAGACGTGGAGGTGGTGCATAAGAAGGGGTGATCACTGGGCACGGTGCCACATGTCTGTGATCCCAGCAACTCAAGACATGGAGGCAGGGAGGTCACAAAACGGAGGCCAGAGGCAGCCTGTGCTACTTAGCGAGACCCTGTCTCAAAAACAGAAAAAGGGACTGGGGGTGCGACTCCATGATAGAGCACTTGCCTAGCATGTGAGGCCCTGGGGTTCAACCCTCAGTAGTGCCAAAAGAAAAAAAGAAAAAGCAGTGGTGAGCCACTCTACTTAAATTTGGTAGAAGGATGTGGTTGTGAGAAGACTTTATGAAGGAAATGTTATTTGAGATGTGTTTTGAAGCATGAGTAGTCACTGGTAAGTTACACAAGAAAGGGCACAAGTAAATGTATAGTGTAGAGCAACTGTGGATTTTTACAGATTACTCTTAGTTTTATATGAAATAGAAGATAGCAGGAGATAAAATTTGAGAACTTTTATCAAGGTTTCCTCCATTTTGATTTTGCCTGGCTAAAGAATTTGAGCTTTTATTTTTAAAAAAGAAAAATTTTGTACCTTCAAAATGCCAGTAACTGCAGCATATATAAACAGAGATGCTCTGGCTTAGGTGGGATTCTGGAGGCCAAAGCTCCTCATCTCTTGGTGACCCTGAGTACTTCTTGGACGCTCCAGGGCTTCTTGCCAACAGCTTAAAAACCATGGCTGTAGGTGGTGCTGAGTTATTTGAAAGGAACTAACATGTTCAGACTTACACCTTGAAAAGATCAGTCTCTAAGCAGGAAATCTCACAATAGGGGCTGGTTGACACAGGAGACCCAGTTTGGAGATCAGTGCATGGCTCAGAGGAGAGATGGGCCTGAGGAAGGGGTATGTTTGAGGCATGTGGGAGAGAGGGACAGCAGGACTTAGGGCTTGGGTGTAGGGAGTTCAGGGAGGGGAAGGGGAAGAGGGTTGAAAGATTCCTAGGGTTCTAGTTTGTGTTATGGGGCTGGGATTTAGCTCAGTTGGTAGAGCACTGCTCTGCAGTTTCTGAGGTCCTGATTCCCAGCACCACAAAATGGGAGAAGGATGTGGCAATCCACTCCCAAGGCAATCCCAAAACAATCAGCCATTGAAAACTCTGTGAGGATCGCTATGAGTTGGACTCGACTCGAGGGCACCTAACAACAACAACAATTTTGTGTTATTGTATTGATAATGGTGCCATTGATTCTCGGGATTTAGGAGGTTGATAAAGAGGAAGGAGATAGGGGAGCAAAGGTAGTTCGGAGGTGGGCAAGTTCAGGAGGAGATGGAATATTTGAGGTGGCTTTTCTCCTTTTCTTTTCTTTTCTTTTCTTTTCTTTTCTTTTCTTTTCTTGTGGTACTTGAGGGTTGAACCCAGGGCCTCTCACATTCTTTGCAAGTGCTCTACCACTGGGCTGCACCCTCAGACCATTTTTTATTTTTTTTTATTTTGAGACAAGGTCCTGCTAAGTTATGCAGGCTGCCTCTGGCCCCAAACCTGTGATCCTCTTGCCTCAGCCTCCCAAGTTGCAGGGATGACAGGCGTGAGTCACAGGCAGCTGAGGTGGCACGTTTAAAAAGAGCCAGTTGTTGTGGCTATGGGGCCAGAGCTCAGTGAAGATGTCTGCTTGAGAGTAGAAGTGTGGATGCTATTCGTCTGCAGGGGATTCTTGGAGCCATCAGGGGCCTGGCTATCCACAGAGAGAGCACGTAGAAGAGCTGAGAGGAGAATGAAGGTTAGACCTTGGGATAGCAATGGTTGAGGTTCCCAGAATGAGGACGCCCCTCCTCCTTAGGAGACTAGGAAAGACAGGCCAAGTGACGGGCAGGGTCCTAGGGGAGAGACGTGTCCGTCAATGGAGAGAGGTCAAGGACAATCAGAACTGATTTCAAAAATAAAACTCAGCCTTAGAAGGTGGAATTTCCACCATGAGGGGTTTGCAAAAGAATATGCTTCTTGTTCCTGGTACAGATGGAAGTTTATGAATATGATTATTTAATGATGGCTGGATGTCCTTGTGAACATTTTCACTTAAAGTAATAAATGCTTCCAGGAATCCTTTTGTTAAACTAGCGCAACCTTGCGTATGGTAGATGAGCTGAGTTTAAAATGAAATTAAACAATAATAATGAGAGTGGCAGATATACCAGGCAACTAATCCTCACAAGAATCTGTGGCGATGTGGTTTTCATTTCCAGCCTACAGCTAGGAAGTGACTTTGGGATTTGAACACCTAGCACGCTTAAGAACATTCTTAGTCCTTTCTGATCTGGCTAGTACTTCTGTAGACTTCTATTGAAAAATAATTACTGATGAAATGAAATTTAACTTCCAGAGCATGTTTCCTAAACCTGTGTCTGCCTTCTCCTATATTTTGAGGGAGGGAAAATGTGTTTTAGTAATAGGAGACTGTTTAGAAATTGGTACTGGTGTGAAGGCGGTTCTGTGTTACCACTAATGGGAAAGTGGCCTATTAACATTTCCCCAGGTGAAGCCAACCTTTGAGGAGTGACACTATTACAAGGAGAAAAATACTGTTAATTGCCTTGTAAAAAGAATGCTTTCTTGACACTCTGAAATTTCTTCTCATGGAATGACTTCACTGTAAATTTTATGAAATACTATATTTTAGAGTCTAAATGCTGAACCTCAGTCCATTTTTTCAATATTAAAATAAAATTTTTGTTTCAGAGTTTTTATTATCCCCACATTTCTGTGCATTCTTACCATCTATTCATTAAATATGTTTACTTGTAACCTTGTTTTACGCATTCTTTCTTATCTTGAAAATGTGATAGAAATTAAAATTTTAAATTAAATTTTATAAAATTTACAGTTAAAAGAAATTCACTCCAAAAGGAAAATGGGATATACCCTTTTTGGTATACAGTTCTAAGGTTTAACATGTATATATAAATTCATGGAACCACCACCATAATCAGAATATAGAATAGTTCCATTATCTGCTCAAATTTCCTCATGCTGTCCTTTGCTCATCCTAATCCCTAGCTAGCCTGCAGCCATAGCCCTGTGGCATCCGATCCCGTCAGATCTCAGAAGCTAAGCAGGGTCGGGCCTGGTTAGTACCTGGATGGGAGACCGCCTGGGAACACCAGAAGCTGTAGGCTTGGGAGAAGGACCTGGCAACCCCCTCCCAAAAATCTATCTGCCATCGAAAACCCTATGAACTGCAGAGAAGCACTGACAATCGTGCTTCCCATGTCGTACAGAGGGTCGCTATGAGTTGGATATCGACTTGACGGCACCTAACAACAACAACAACAATAATCCCTAGCTTCTACTATTATGTTCTCTGTCCCTAAGTATTTCCTCTCCCACAGCTTCAAATAAATAGAATCATACAATGTGTAACCTTTTGATACTGGCTTTGAGATTCACCCAAATGGTTTGCATCTATCAGTGGCTCATCCCTTTTTCTTGCTGAATAGTATTCCATCATGTGGATGTACCATAGTGTGTTTACCTGTTAACCCTATGAGTGACATTTAAGTTGTTTCCAGCTTTTGTTGATTATGGAGAAATCTGCTAAAACATTTGTATTCATGTTTGTGTGAACATGAGTCTTTGTTTCTTCAGATAAATCCATAGAGTGTATTAGTTAACTTTTTGTCACTATGACAAATATCTGAGAGAAGCAATATAAAAGAAAGAAGGAAAGATTATTTTGACTCACAGATTGAGAAGTTTTAGTCCATGGTTGGCTGGCTCTGTTGTTTGTGGGTTGTGATTAGTCAGAACAAATGACCTAAGGGCGTGGCTGGAGAAAGTTGCTTACCTCATGGTGACCAGAAAGTATAGAAGAGTAACAAGAAGTGTCCAAGGCCAACATGTACCTTTCAGAGGCACACCCCAGTGGGAAACTTCTTTCAGCCAGGCCTCACTTTTCTACAGTTCCACAACCTCCCAATTATCTAGCCACATTTTTAATCCATCAGTGGATGAAGCCATTGATTAGATCCAAACCCTCATGATCTACTTGTCTCTGGAAACACCCTCAGACACATTAACAGTTGTGCTTTACCCATCACTTAGGCGTTTCTCACTGTGATCAAGTTGACCGTCAAGATTAACCATCACATGGGGTTGTGTGTTAGATGTACGTTGAACTTTGTAAGAAGCTACCACACCGGTCATCCCAATGACAATGTTTTGCATTCCTGCCAGCAACGTATCAACTTCTAAAAAATTGAATGTTATTTTGAATGTTCTTGAGCTGGGGTCGGCAAATCGTGTTCCATTGCGCCTTGTGGGTTTGGAGAGACGCCGCATGGTAAAGGTCCTCCACACCAGCTTCCAAGAGAGCTTCTGCAGTCTCGCTTCTTGTACATGGCCGAGTACCATGGAAGAATACATTTGGGAAGAAGTAGGTTTATGTGCAAAGTGTTTAAAAACCATTGCAGTAGGGTGTTGCATCCAGAGTGTGCGATGTAGACCAGAGTGATGCTAGGCTGTGCTCGGGGACTGTGGGATAGTAAGGACCACACTATGAGAAAGCAGTTCCTGCTTCAACTGCTTTTCAATCCAAGTGATTATATCAATGACATGTTTATTAAAATCTGACTTGTCTTTAACCTCCTCCAACACTTGTTAATATCTTCTTTTACAAAGAGGGAGCACACTTCAGTCCGAGAGCCTTTGTTGTTGTTAGGTGCCGTCGAGTCAAGTCCGAGTCATAGTGACCCTATGTACAGCAGATCGAAACACTTTCCGATTCTGTGTCAGGCAAACGATCTTATTTATGTTTAAGCCCATTGTTGCAGACACTGTGTCAATCCATCTGGTGGAGGGTTTTCCTCTTTTGTGTTGACCTGCCAGTAATCCCTACCTAGACTGAGATAAACACACAGCTATGTTTTTAATATAGTTACTTTTATGATTATCTTGTTTAGAACAAGTACCCACTGGTTTGCCCATTTTTATTTTGGAGTGAATTTATTTTGTGTTTTTAAAAATGGATCAATTTTAAAGATACGGAATATTATGTAGGTTTTACACGGTATGACAAGAATCAAGAGGATATGCTGGAATAACTAAAGCTTCAGAAACTGAATGAAACCATGTGGTCATTCACAAAGACCCTGAAGTCAATCCTTTGAAGTAAAGAGCCATTTGGTGCACATAACTATTTCTTAGTTTATCTATTTTATGAGTTTATTTTATTGTTGTTGTTGTTAGGGGCCTTAGAGTTGTGTCTGACTCATAGTGGCTCTCTTAGGGCTTTCAATAGCTGATTGTTTCGAGATTACCTCAGGAGTGGATTGCCATGTCCTTCTCCCATTTTTGCGGAGCTGGGAATTGAAATGGGGACCTCAGAGACTACAGAGTGGCTCTCTACCAACTGAGCTAAATCCCAGCCCCATGAGTTTATTTATCACTTACGTAATAGCACCTTTTTTTTTGCTTTTCTTTCAAATTGGTTATTGATGTCAACTATTCTTATCAAGTCAATTAATGACAAAATGATAGATTATCCTTCCAATAGGTCTTCTCTAAGATAAACATAAAATTTTTTAAATCCTTCAAACCTGCTAAGAGACTCCCAAGACCTATTTCACACACACACACACACACACACACACACACACACACACACACACACGTATGTTGTTGTTAGGTGCCATTGAGTCAGGTCTGACCCATAGTAACCCTATGTACAACAGAACAAAACATTCCCCGACTCTGTGCCATGCCCAGTACTGTCAGTGCTTCTAGGCTATTCATAAGGTTTTCTCCTTTTTTCTCCTTTTATTGGTAAATGTTGGTTGGGCACAAGGTAATACAGCATCGGCTTTTTCCAATATCCAACTATTAACTTCACTTTTGGTCACACTTTTATCAATTTACAAGGTTTATGGAACCTTTTGACTAATGTGTAGTAAAACTCATACTTGTATTTGGATTACGTTCCCCAATTTTTCCCATGTACTAATGAAGTTGCCTTGTTTACATTGAGATTATCCTCTTCGTTGACTCTCTCCCCATCCCACCTTCTGCAATTTTTGCTTCCCTTTGCTAGTTCCCTCCCTCCTTCTTTCTACTCTTTATATTATCCCTTCTTTGCTAAGTTTAACTAAATAGTGCTTTTAAAAGTGTTCCATTGCTTTGTTTCTGCAGAACTTATTTTTCAAGTGCCTTTTTAATTTGTTGATTTGACAAATATTTATTAAAAATTATTAGGAAGGTAATAGAGATCTAGTGGTGAGCTACCCAGACAGCATCCTCTGTCCTCGTGAACCTTTCCTCTGTTAAATTCTTCCTCCTTGCCCTCATACAGGCTGTTCATGGCCTATAGAAAACAGGAGCCACTAGCTAAAACTTAAATGATGGGAAAGGCAAGAAAGAGCTAAATGCCTTTTAAAACACATTTTAATAGATTTAATAGAGGGGGAAATAATTTTATTTCCATCATGGTTTTGGAGCCATCTGGACGTGTACCTTATTTTTATACCTTTTGGTAAACTAATATAGACCCATAGACATATCCTCCATTATGTTTTGAGGCTCCTTCCAACTTTAACTCCATGAAGTAGGGTTCACAGTTGAGGAGCAAGCCTGCTGTTAGAATAATCATTGATGCCTACAAATGAGACATCTTTTAGATCAGAGCCCCCAAGTCATCAGCTGCCTGGGTTCTGTTCAGCCCATTGGTATTTCTTGTTTGACCCACAGAGTATTTAAAAAAGTTTTTATAATGAATTTCCATCTTTTATAAAATCAGGAGTTTTTACATTTAACCTTCCTCTCAATATTTTTTGTTGGTGTGTTTGTTTGTTTTGAAAATTCATGAACCTGGCACTGTTGAACCAGCATTTCTGAATGGGAGAGTGGCTGGAGCTGAGTAGCAGCTGTGGTTTTAGGCAGAGCACGTGCTCTATTTGTGTAGAATCTGCCTAACCCATTCGTGCCACCGGCCTGGTCCTAGTGGGTGTGCAGCCCCAGAGAAATTCAGCATTCCTCTCTGGGCTGGAGGGTGGTTGCCTTGGAAGCTGATCGAGTCCCCAACGGGCTTCCTCTCTCAGTACGTGTAGTAGATGTCATTGTTGTTGTTGTTGTTAGGTGCCGTCAAGTCAGTAACCGACTCATAGCTACCCTCATAGGGTTTTCAATGGCCGACTGTTTCGGGATTGCCTTGGGAGTGGATTGCCAGGCCCTTCTCCCATTTTTGTGGTGCTGGGAATTGAACTCGGGACCTCAGAAACTGCAGCGCAGCGCTGTACCAACTGAGCTAAATCCCAGCCAAGTAGATGTCATACAGGACCCAAAAGGCAGAGTCCAGGGACCCTTACCCGGCTAGTGCTACTCAGGTTATCCTGGGTCCCTCATAACTGAGATTCTATTTCCTGCCTTATGTGCTTGTTTCAGTTAGAGGTTTTGATTCTAAGCATCAGAAACAGATTCAGATAAATTTCAACAGAGTAGAATTTTATTCAAAGGATATTAGCTAGTTCAAGCTATCAAAGGGAAAGCGTGATCTAGATTCAGAAAGTTTGGGAACTAAGGATGCTTCAAGGACTGTGGATGTTAGGAGCTAAGGAAACTGATAAATTGCCTCTGAATTTTTTGCCCTTTCTCTGTTGTTCCTCTTAAGAGTCTAAAGTCCTAGAAAAGAGAGTCAAGGTGACTTGGCTCATGTCCTTGGTAGGGATGTGAGAGCCTCTGTAAGGCTATAAACAATAAGAGAAAATACTTTCCTGAGAGGCCATCTGAATGCTGTTTTCAGACACAGGGGCCGCGATGTGGATGTAGGCAACAGAAGCAAGTACTCGCACCACCTCTTCTCAAGGGGATCAAGAAGATATCCATGCCACATTGTAATACTCTATGGAGGGGTGAAGTGGTATTTCCAGTTGGTTGAGAACCAGATTGTGAGTGTGCTCATTAAATAAGCAATTGTACTGGCATCAGTTAGATAAGGAATATATTGAGTAATCAGACCACAGAAGGGAATAATTTCATTCATTTTAGCTATGGCTTTGCCTATAGAATCTCCAAAGATACCACACTACCTTTAAATTAAAAATAACACAAAATCGGAAGATGCTTGCTGAGATGTAATGCTGTTTCTGATGTTTGTGCTCCTGTTGCCTTTGTTGCAAGATCTTGATTTGCAACAAGCAAGGAAAGTGAGTGAACCCCTCTACCCCTACCACCACCCTGCCAAAAAAAAAAAGAAAGAAAAAAAAAATCACTGGCATGGGTAGAAATTGAAAGTAATGATTCAAATAAGAGCCAGCGTAGAAAGCCTCGGCTGGGTGGCAGGAAACAGAAAGAGTGAAAGTCAGAGCCTGCTCTTTTTTAAAAAGGCAAAACAAACAACTCACAGTGAAGTGTACGTGTGGATCATTTCTAATAATAGCTCATGGTAAGCAATTCCGAGGGAAAAAATCACTGGTGTGCTGAGAAAATGAGGGTGAGCACGCACGGTGTCTTGATGCGTTACTCTAGGCAATGGAGCTCTGGAGTTTACCTTATGTGCCATGTACATTGATTAGACTCAAAATATATGCTGGCCATTTTTGACCATCATTTACCGTATTGATTTGTTAGCAGGGGAACTGTAATAAAAAAAGCCATTGATTTACTGTCCTGATTTGCTTATGGGCTTTTTTTTTAATTATTAATTTTTCACTTTTTCTTTTTCTTTTTTTGGATCATTTCTTCTAGACAAATGCTGTGCTTCGTGAAGTTAAAAGAGAGGGGCTCCCCGTGGAACAAAGAAATGAAATCCTGACTGCCATCCTGGCCGCGCTCACCACGCGCCAAAACCTGAGGAGGGAGTGGCATGCCAGGTTAGTTCTGTTAGGAAATGGTATTTGCTGGCCCTGACAAACAAGAGCTATATTTGGCTAAGCCCTTCCTTCCCACCGGTCTTGTCCTTCTCATTTGAGGGGCCATCAAAAATAAGCAGGTTGAAGACATTTTCAGCTAAAGTTAGCTTCCCTGCCCGTGGTAACTTACATTAATTGTAATGGTCCACGACGTTGTCTGTATGTGTGTGCGATTTATCCCTGAGCATAACTTTCAGCATGCCTGTTTGCATCTTGAGCATAATGTAATATAAGTACCTGATGCCAAGGAGCCCTTTTCAATCAGCAGTCTAGAAGGCTAGCATTGGTACTTAGTTAGGGCAGATCCTGAGAAATCCACACCATGCTGTCTGTCACTGGAAGGGGGGCAGCCTCTTTGAAGGTAGTCTATATATCAACCCCATTGTTAGAACTGACCAAGCAGAAATGACTTTTGCTTCAATCTAGTTTCATTCTATGTGGAGACACCTTTGGTTAGAAAGTTTGTATAAAATATGTTATTATGAAATTGGTGCTTGCATAGTAAATATCATGTTGTCCTACTCCTTTTCCCCCCATTTTTATTAGTAATTTTTTATTGTACAACTTAATGTGTTTCATGATGATGTGTCCGTACACCAGATCATTGTACATTGCTCATGTGCACCTCCTCCATTATAGCCTGCGCCTCTTTGAAAAAGTTGATATATGGAAGGTTGGAACTGGTTCCTGCAAATATTAGAGTTACCTTTTACATCCATAGTTTCTACAAATTATTGAATTATATTCTTTAAGCAGGAGGGAGAGGAATCAGAAAGATTATATTGTATTTTGTCTTGGAGTCTTTTCTGATGTGTACAAATTCTACATGCCTGGGAGTCAAGAACATGTATTGATAGCCATAATATTCTCCAAGTGACTTCATATAACAGAATTTTACTATCACTGATACAACAGTAGGAATAATTATCATAAAAATAGGTTGCTCTGAACATGGCTGAAGAGATGAGGATTTACCAAGAATGGAGACAGTGTGAGTGAGTGAGTGATTTGATTGGATTTCAGAAAGCTGTTTCTTCAAATGTATGTGTTATTTCTAAATTCAGACTCGTGTTTAAACAGTGAATTTAAAATTCACAATATTTCTCCCTTTTCCATAGTGTGGTGGTAGTAAATGACAATTTCAACTGCAGTAATGACTAAATGACTTCCAATTTAATTTTCAGTAATTAATTTTTAAATTTTCTTTGTATTACAACTTATTATGCTCATTAATGTATACGTATTTTATTGAACAATGGATTATCAGTGTAGGGGCATTGAAGGGGTTTCTCTCTGTGTATTTGACATTTTCCATCTTTCCATGGTGATTCTTATTAAATAGAAAAGAGAGGAAGAAAGAATCCCCTTATAATCTCTCTCCCACACCCCTTCCCTCCGAAGACGGCACAGCCCGAAGACAGTGCGAATGTTGAGAGTGGCTGCCTTTTGTTGAACGCATTTGGTTTGTTAACCATAATTTCCGACAACATCAAATCATCAGACAGTGTGGCCAAAATGGCCTGCTTAAGAGGAGTCTGGTTTCAGCATTTCTGGCCCTTACTGCTAACAATTTAATCAGGAGCTGGAGCCAGCGTTGAAGTTGATGTAGTCTAGCATCTGAAACAAAAATTCGTGACTCCTTTGTGGCAGGGGAGGAGGAAAGAAAGAGCTTAGCCACTGACACTGTGCAGACTTCCTTAAAACCAAACACCTGAAAGAAAATTTCAAGAGGCAGCGTCTTGAGAGCTCAGCAGGCAAAGTGTCCTCTGAGTATTGAATAACCATAATCCCTCCCCCGCCCTCTCCAGCCCTGTGTGATGTTTCCCATCCGCAGCCCTATCTGAAAGACTCATCCATACGACCTGTATAAACAGACGGTCACCATATCCCTCCCCTTCCCTCATCAAAGCGTCATCTGGCCGTCTGGAAGCGGGCAATGCCTCGAGTAGCCATCCAGCGTGCGGTGGTGAAAGTTATAAAACATCCACGGCGGGGCCTCCCTTCCAAGCTGCCTGCGTTGCAGAGACTGGCCTATTGTGTACTTTGGAATTACACGAGGAAAAATATGCTTTGACAGAAAATAATTAGCACTCACCAAAGGCCACGCAATAGGTTACAGCGTTTTACTTTCATCTAGGCTATCAGGGGATCGGGTAGATTAGATAATAGAAATTTTTTCCCCTGCAAGTTACATACAGATGACTCTAATTATCTTATATTGCACATTAGAGAATGCATTATGAACTGTACAACTCCAAGAAATTCAGGCCAGCCGAGCCTCTGCCGCTGCCAATAACTTTAGCGTAAGTTAACTATCATAAACCCTCTCCTCAGCAGGTTCATTTGTGACTGTGATACTAAGGAGAATATTTTCAGTGAAACATGTAGCTCAGTCATAAAGTATTTGTACCTCTCTCGGGCCAGGAGCCAAGCAATTGTTTGGGACTCTCTGCAGCCTCTCAAACCGAAAGCATATGTTCCCTGTAATTTGGCTTCTTTAGGAAAGTGTCAATTCTGCACCGACTCTGGATAACCGAGTTTGTCACAGTGTCACACAACCCCGCGATCCTAGAGGCGTATCTGAGTGCTGTGGGTTTCCTTCCCCAAACTTGGTAATCCCATAAACAGCCCTCTCCAAATGGGCTTATTAGGGCTGTCTGTTCACTTCCCCAGAGCTGAATGATCCAAAGTGCATCAGGAGCCGCTGCGTGAATGCAGGGTAAGTGTTAACAGGAGTGGTACAGAATTTCTGAAGGTTCAGCTTTGTTTATACAGTCCACTCCGCCTGATGGACAGCTTGTTATAGCTTTTAAAGAACTGGGCAAGCCCTCTGATCTGACCCCTTCTTGACCTCCGCGGCCCAAAGGTCAGTCTGCAGCTAATAAACTCAGAGGTTCTTAGGGTGTACTGTAGGACAAGGCAGAAAAAGAGCAGCTGCAAGGACTGGGGATCCCAGAATCGGCAGCTTTAGGGTCACTGTCTGATAATGAAAATGATTACCAAATTATATGGAAGTTTAACCGCAATAGTGAGAGAGAGGAGGGTGGAGCCTAGCGTATTAGGTTTGATAAATGAACTGTGAAGAGGCCCATCTGGCTCCCAACATCTTTTCTCCCCCTCTTTCCCTACCAAGGGGAAACATTTTAAAATAACAGCAGTACATATAGACTCAATGACCCATGGCAGGAGCTGGAATGGATTAAGATTTAATGGTGACAGTGGAAGGAATTATCATTTGAAAAGTGTACCAAAGAAAAGGTATAGTTCAATGACCACGCCCGAGTTGCTTTTCTAAATAAAATGTAAAAATCAGTGCCTTTGGTTATTTTATACACATCTCCAGTGTCTTACCTAGATTGCTGAAAAATTTGAAGGCATTGTTTATTATGGAATAATTATTCGTGTTTGACTTCAGGAAAGAAATGGGCCTCCTTTGCCTTGAACGTGTCTGAATGAAAACGAAACATTTCATCTCTGCCTGCTTGCTCACCTTCGGTGACGTAGGTTAATCAAGTGTTAGAGAAAACGCTTTACAAAAAAATGGGTGTGCGTTTCAGCATCTGACCACGATGCGTGTTTCAGTGTCATTCTACACGTGTGTGACTCACGTGTGGATTGCGACGATGACTCATCAGGCATTCTGTAAAGACACAAAGAAGGCACGTAATGTTCATAGAGTAGATGATGTTAATTCCTTTCTTTATTCCTCTTTCTAAGAAAACTTGTAGGGATGGTAATCAGTACCAGCAGTGGCTGAGTCACTAACTGCTGCATGTCTACTTCCTGTCATAAGGGAAATCTCCTTTAAGATCTCCCTCATTTTCCCATGAACTTGGAGTCTCGTAGTTGCAGACCAGTGACGTTGGAGCCCAGGAAGCTCTGTACTTTTCTGCCAAGATGGTTGGCATGTCATGACTCTGCTTTCTGAAATGAGAGTGGTTTTATTCAGGAGCATATTTTTGTATATTTTGTGTACTCACTGTGTACAAAATACTGTGTCAGATGCTTCGCATGTGGTACAGTGTGCTAAGCAGCCAGTTGCAGGTTTGATCTGGGGATGAGAATGTCAAAAATTCCTAGAAAGAGGCAGTTGGAAGGCAGAGCAAAGGCAAGCGGTAGAGCCATTGTGGCCACAGCAGTGGTGACTTGCTCTAACTCACTCAGAAAGTATTTAATTGTAGAGGTTTTAGTAGCATAGAATTGTTGTGGTGTTGAAAACTCCTTATACTAAGCTACATTGTCTGCAAAGTAGAAGCCTCTCCCAGCCTATAATTATATTAAAAATAGAAATGTAAAGCTTCTAAACATCACCCAAAGTTAGCAGTTTTTCACGTTAGGTTTTGACTTGACTATGTGGCAGGGGAGGGATTTAGAAAGAACAGAATTCTGGGTGGAGAATAAGAGAGAGAGCTTAGGAACACTTTGAGAATTAACTGTGCTTTTTTGCTTTAAAACTGTACCTCTAGGTTTTTGCTATGGAAGGTACAAATACAAAAAGTAAGACCAAAGTAAGGTCACTGGGAATTTTTTGTAAATAGAGATGTGATTTATGTACCATAAAATTTCATATCAGATAAAATTCATCATTTTAAAATATACAATAAGTGGTTTTTAAAGTATCTATACAAGATTGTACACCACCACCATTATCTAATTGCACTGCATTTCCATTACCCCCAAATGAAACCCTGTATCTGTTAATGGCCACTCTGAATTTTTCCTTCTCTCCATTGTCCCTGGCGCCCAGCTGTCTACTTTCTATCTCTGTAGATTTTCCTATGCTGAACATTTCTTATAAATAGAATCATACAGTATATAGCCTTTTGTGTCTGCTTCTTTCATTTAGTGTAAGGATTTCGGGTTCATCCGTGTCATAGCATGTAAGTAATTCATTCCTTTTTCCTGCTGAATAATATTCTGTTGTATGAATATTCCACATTTTATTCATCTAGTCATCAGTTGACGGGCATTTGGGTTGTTTCTCCTTTTGGGGCTGTTATGAATAATGCACCTGTGCAAATTTGTGAGTGACATGTATTCAGATCTGTTGATTATTGTGTTAGCTCATTTCCTCTTACTCTAGCAAAATACCTGAGGCTGGGTACTTTATAAAGAAGAGAGGTTCATTGAGCCCACAGATGTGGAAGTTCAAGGGCATAGCACTGAGAGGGAGAGAGATCACACGGCAGGACAGGAAGCCAAAGCTTATTGGGGCCATTTGGCATGGTGATGTGGGCTGCCAAGTGGTGCTGTCATTAACTGGCAGCTGTGTGTTTCCCCATTGCCATGCATAGGTCTGGCCCTTTCTGTTTTTCTAGGTGGCCCGGTTTATTTATGTCTGGAGATTTTTCTACTTATTCCTTCTTCCATTTTCTTCCATTTTTTTCATCACAGTGGCTCTGAGCATTGCCCCCTGCGTAGGATTGTAGCCTGATTAAGTGGAAACTGTACATTTGTAGGTTCCAACAGGACTCACTGTACTCCCAGAGTCGACAACTTCATTTAAGTCCAAGGAGCTTTAAAATGGTGCTAAGAACAGTTTAAAAAGATTTACACAGTTCTTAAGAAAGCTTTTGGAAGTCCCTTCCGGTTAGAGCAGGTCACCATTGTTGTGGCCACAGTGGCTCTACTGCTTGCCTTTCCTCTGCCTTGCAACTGCCTCTTTCTAGGAAACCTAAGTAGCTTTATTGACATGTCTTCTTCATGTTGTTTTTGGGTGCTGTCAAGTCAGTTCTGACTCACAGCGACCCTGTGTACAACAGAATGAAACATCCGACACTGTGCCATGCCCACGGTCTTTTTATGTTTGAGCCCATTGTTGCAGCCACTATGTTCCTTCTCATTTTTGAGTCACATCAGCTAAAGGAAGTCCCAGGGCCTTGATTTCTTCCGTTCCCATCATTAAGCTCAACTCTATTTTGAGGAGATAGTTTTTTCCTAGTTGTCTCTTGAATGCCTTTCAACCTGAGGTCTCATTTTCTGGCACAATATTTGACAGTGCTTCTCTGCTTATTCATAGAGTTTTCCAGGGCTAATTGTTTTGGGAGTGGACTGCCAGGTCCTTCTCCCTAGTCTGTCCTAGTCTGGAAGCTCAGCTAAAGCCTGTCTACCATGAATGACTTTGATGGTATCTGAGATTAGTGGTGGCATAGCTTTCAGCATCCCAGCAACACACAACCCCCCACAGCATGACAAGCTGACAGACAGGTAACAGACATGCTGGGCCTAGGTGGTTCGAAAAACTGACAAGTAAGCATTTTTTAATGACAGGACAACCATCTTATTGAGCATTTTCCTATTCTCCACGACCCCAGTTATCACTACCTACTCCCAGAGGGGGCCTCTCAGATATCTTTTTTAAAGCCCCCAAAATCAAGTTGGGCACACGCCTGTGATCCAGCAACTTGAGAGGATGAGGCAGGAGGATCCCAAGTTCAAGGCCAAGACTTTGTCTCAAAATAAAATATAAGAAAGGGGCTCGGGTGCGGCTCAGTGGTAGAACACTTGCCTAGCATGTAGAAAGCCCTGGGGGATCCTCCCAAATCAGGTTGTTAGAACCTAGGACTTCTAAGCCAGTCAGCTTTAGAACTGTGGCCGGGAAACAGTTGTGTAAGGTAATTGTGCAGATACACCGGACTTCTGGGCTGAGCACATGGAGGTTTTTCCTGTGGGTATCTGGTCTCTCCTTTTGCCTCTGGCCATTCTGGATTATACTCAAAACTGACAGATTGATGCAGTCCAGTTGAGCAATTAGCTGTTATTTATTGAGTGCTGACTATGTGTATGTAACTGTGCCAGACACTGCAGGGGGTATCACAATGACTGTCACAGTCTCAACTCTGAACTAATTTACCAGTTACCATGTGGGCAGGGCTGTTCATAAGAGCAGCGTGCAGAGCCGCACAGTTCCTTGCTTTTGTGTGTGGAGTTGACTTAGCAATGGGGTCTGCTTTAAGCAAGCTTGCATTTGGGAGAAGCTTATGAAAAAGTGTCTTCGGGGCTGGGTTATAGCTCAGTGGTAGAGTGCATTCTGAGCACGTGTGAGGCCCTGGATTCCATCTGCAGCAACACACACACACACACACACACACACACACACACACACACACACACACACGAGTACCCTAACGTTTCTTGTATATGTCCTTGCTCCCAAGTTTACGTTTTTGTCCCCACCAGTGTGTTAGCACGTAAGCAGAGCATTTGCTCGCTCATCATCTAGAAAACCTGCACCGCAGATCTTTGTCCCACTTCGCAGTTTCCTCCACTAGGATAATGCCCTGTTCCAGCAAAGGACTGAGGCACCTTGTTCGTGACATTTCCTGGGCATCCAGAAAATTACCTGGCACTCGACTGAGGGAATGACTGACAGGATCAAACAACTTCCCTTCGACTCCTCCTCAGGTTCATAAGGACTTTGTGTTCCTTCTTCATCATGAGGGAGATGCCTTTCTCTTTTTCTCTTTTCTTTCCCCCTCCTTGCCAGGACTGCAGCCATGCCACTATGGCATCAGATCTCGGAAGCTAAGCAGGGTCAGGCCGGGTTAGTACTTGGATGGGAGACCGCCTGGGAACACTGGGTGCTGTAGGCTTGAGAGGAGGACCCGGCAACCCACTTCCAAAAAACAATCAGCCATTAGTAACCCTATGAATAGCAGAGAAGCACTGACAGTAGTGTTTCATCTGTTGTACATAGGGTCGCCATGAGTCAGACACTGACTTGACGACACCTAACAACAACATCAACCTTGCCTGGGGTGGAAACCTTGACATTGGAAGGAAAGAGAGATCTCTAGCACAAAGTTTCTGGGGTCTATACCCCAAGACAGTGCCCGGGGCCTTCATTGTAGCTGGAGGGAGGAAGGGCACTTTGTGCGTAGGGTTTGAGGGAGAGGGCGCTGGAGATTGGGCCTGAACCAGGACGAAAAGATCCAGTCTCATCCGGAGCCAGCCTTTCCTGATGCCCTGTGATGCCTGGGAATAGCCTAGAGCTTGGAGGGGAGAGGAAGAACCGAAGATGGGAGGAGCAAAGAGGCCTCTGTCGAGGGGCCTCCTGAATAACAGAGTGGTGTTCAGTCCCACAGGAGCAAAGCTGAGGCTAGCATGGCTTCAGGTCTGTATTTCACCTGCCGTAGGCAGCTGCCTTTCCCTGGCTGCCTGCTGCAGCCTGATGTGTCTCTGATGACATCCAGGAAGTGATGGCAACTTGGCATTTGGGCCAGAACTTGTTTTGTGCTCTAGAGAGTGGTGGTCACAAAAAGTAGAGCCAGTAGCCTCCAGGACAGGCCCTGGGATGATGACCTCGTCACCTGACAGTGTCTGTCTGCTCCTAGGATTCAGGCTCCAGAGAGGGGCTTCTGGCAGAGAGGGTTCTGGCAGAGTGAATTAGTGAGTTGGCCACTAGGAGTTGTGGCTTCTGTAGTTCAGTAGCTGTCCATTGTGGTATTAGCGTAGGCAGGAGGAAAAAGCCACAGAGGCTTGAGACGGAGCAGTGAGGCACTGGCCTCCCAATTGCCTCCGATGCCTCTCTTTTTAAGGCATCTGTCCCTTCTCCTTTAATAATCGCAGTCTCTGCTTTCTGCAGCCCTTAGCGGAAGAATGTCTTTTGTGTCTCTGAACCAGATTACTCCATAAAACCTGATAACTCCATAAAACCTCCTCATAAATGTGTAGGAATTGAAACATTGTATAAATTTAGAGCAAGGATTAAATGAGTCAAGAGATAGGGTTACCTTTTTTTCCAAGATACGGCAACTTATCTTAAGGAGGCAAGTGTTGTTAATGTTATTACCATTGTTCCTGTCATTATTTGAACAGTTTTATGAGAGACAAAAGCCAATTGACTTCTGAGCATCTTATTTATAAAATCAACACGTGGGCTTCGGCGGGAGCTGGGGCCCTGGCAGGTTTCTGATTGTGATTAGTTGCCGGCTGTTTCTTATGAGCAGTACTTCCTAAATTTTTTGAGAAAATATTGATTCATGCATTTATTTATTCAACAAATATTTATTAAGGGCCTAGCATTTTCCAAGCACTCTTCCAGGCCCTGGGACTACAGAGGTGAACAAGGCCGAATGAATTCTTCTCCCATGGTGCTTGTATTCTAGTGGAGTGACAGACAAGCACTGCTTACCTCGGTGGAACCCGGCAACTTTCTTTTATAAACTGTGTAAAGACACCACGTCCTGCATACTGAGCAACATTCAGCAGAACCAAAATAAAGTCATCCAGTTGGGATAAAGATATAAAATTTCCCTTTCTGATCTTTATTATAAAATGATCGCTGTGATAAATTTTACGCTTTCAGTAGGCCATGTATGTGACATCTTCATGGGATACCAGCGTTCCAAGGAACACCATCCTAGGGAATCACATTATTTGCTCCCTCAGTTATCTGCACCCTGGTTCCCAGTTACTTTTCTAAGACGTGCGTCGCTTTAAAAGTCTTCACTTTAAGGAAAGCTTAAGTTCCAGCCAGGCTGGGATTTAGCTCAGTTGGTAGAGCACCGCTCTGCATGAGGTCCCATGTTCAATTCCCAGCACCACAAAAATGGGAGAAGGACGTGGCAATCCACTCCTGAGGCAATCCTGAAACAGCCATTGAAAACCCTATGAGGGTCGCTATGAGTCGGACACAACTAGACAGCACCTAACAACAAGTTCAAGCCACATTATATTGACAGATCTCCCTTGAGAGAGAACTAGGGACTCCATCCCTGTCTCAGGCATTGGGGGATTACAGGTGACAACACACTCCAGCCCTTCATCAGTGGCAGTTACTGTTGCTGTGAATGATGTAAATGGCATGTTAGTTCTGCAGATATTTGTTGAGTGCCTACATGGTGCCAGGTGCTATCCTAGGCCCTGAGGCTATAGAGATGAGTCACACCTATGTGGAGAAATGTATCCTACAGTACAGAACAATAGATAGTATGAAAGAGGTTGGGTCATGATTCCATGCAGACTGGGGAAGGAAGAGACAGGCTCTTCTTAAGTGTTCTTTTGAGACTCACTGTATTCCAGGCCCTGTGTGGACTACTGTTTCATTGTCAAATCGTGTTGGTTACAGGTAGGTAGGTAGCTATCTGTCCTTGAATATAAGCAAGAAATACAGAAGAAATCTGTATGTGATTATGGGTCATGGGATAGAATTTGAGCTACCTTCTCTCCAGAGAGATCTAGTTCTCAATGTTGAATGAGCAAAGAAGTTGTTTTCTTCCAGAGTGAATTCCAGTAACATTGCGTCATAGTTGGTTGCATGGATTCCGAGTTAGGTTGCCTGGGTTTGAATTTTGAATTCACTTTTGTAACTCCAGGCAGGTTACAATTACACCTTGTTCTAGACAAGTTACCTAACCCCTCTGAGCCTTAGTTTTCCCATTGGTAATTTGCCTGGGGAGTGAAATTAATAGGACTTATTTCATTGCTGCTGTTCTTAGGTGCTGTCAAGTCCCTCCAACTCATAGCGACCCTACGTACAACAGTATGAATCACTCCCTGGCCCACGGCCACGCCCAGCACTGTGTCAGTGCTTCTCTACCATTCATGGGGTTTTCAATGGCTGATTGTTTCAGGATTGTTTGGGGAATGGGCTGCCACATCCTTCTCCCATTTTTGCGGAGGCTCCCAGGGCCTCAGAGAGCACAGAGTAGCACTCTACCAGATGAGCTAAACCCCAGCTCTGACTTATTTCATAGTGTTGATTAAATGATTCCGTGTAAAACACCTAGAGCAAGAGCCTGAAACATACTTCTTGTTGTTAGGTGCTGTCCAGTCACATCCGACTCATAGTGACCCTCATAGGTTTTTCAATGGCTGACTGTTTTGGGATTGTCTCAGGAGTGGATTGCCAAATCCTTCTCCCATTTTTGCAGTGCTTGGAATCGAACTTGGGACCTGAGAGATTGCAGAGCGGTGCTCTACCAACTGAGCTAAACCCCAGCCCTGAAACATACTAGGTGTTCAATAAAAATTACCTGTCATCATCATGATCATTATCATCTTTAGATCCAAACAGAAGAGTCAAGATCAAACCCAGTGTCCCTATCCAAACCAGCCTCTCCTTTGAGAGAATGTCTCCAGGTAAAATCGTAGGCTCGTGGCAGGGGTCTGATACTGTTGAAGTGGGATAGAGAGGAACTCTAGGCAAGGCACATCCTGGGCCCAGCCCTGAAATAAGCACTGTCACACAGAATTGCTAGACACAGGGCTGGGTGCCAGGGTGAATCCTATCACCAGCTGGCTGTAGGAATCTGGGCATGTCACAGATACTGTGTAGCTCAGCAGCTTCACCTGAAAGAGCCATGGCTTGATCCTCTTGATGCAGAAGGCTTCAGAGGAGGTGTGGCCCCCTAAGGTAGATCCCAGAGAGCCCTTAGAGATAGAGGTCACTCTGATTGGCTCTCTCCCTTCTACTTCCTCTTTCTTTGAGATCTTCCATGGAGCCCATTTGAGCAATAATTCCAGCTAACATTCATAGAGAACCCCCTAATGCCAACAGAGTTTTAAATACTTTCTATGGGAAAACTGAGGCATCCGCATGCAGAGCAACTTGCCCAAGGCAGCAGCTATTACAGAGCAGAGATGAAATTTAAGCCAGGAATGCCCACCCTGCCCCCGCTCAAGTGCTAGGAGGCAGGCACAGAGCTTTGTCTTGCACTCACATGGCTCCCTAAGTACTTTGACTCCAGTCTCACAATCCAGGGCTTAGAGACCTTCCAGGATCTTTCCCAGTGTGGAGATAAGCGGGTGTTTATCTGTAAATATTTATTTCCTCTGGTGTCTAAACATGGCTCACCGCTTTTAGTTGTGGGTGTGTCTCTATGTCTCTATAAGGCGGTAATTTCTGCCTCACGCTTTATAAATCATCCAACAATAAATCTTTTAGAGGCAAGTTATTATCTTTATAGCTATATCATTTCTTTTATATTGGTTACAATCTTTGAGAAGGTTGAGAGAGTAGGGGCAAAGATGAGAACATCAAAATTTAGCCTCCAAGAATCTGTAAATCCTCCAAGTCAGGTAATTTGGGGGTAGTGTTAGTCAAGGTTGATTTGAGTGGGTGCCCTTAAGGTGAAAGGGTAGCAATTTATCTACTCCATCACGGGTTAATCACCAGCTCTACAGTGTGTTTATATCTAGGAAACACTTTACCGCACATGAAGAATAGTAATTTTATTCTATCTCAGGGGTGTCCCCAGTGTATTTTACAAATCTACTCTGTAATGTATATTCCAGGTTATAGATAAAAGTTTAACTCTGGCTTCCGGTTGAGGAAATAATGGGAGAGGGGGAGGGGAAAGGAGCAGCGACGTTGGCCTGTAGGGGACACTGTTGTATCACTTATTAGAGTTTTCCAGTATCTTGTCCCAGGACAAAAAAACAAAACAAACAAATCAGAAAACAGAAATAAGTCAATTGCCTTAAAATTGCTCATTAAAATTATTTGAGTGCTTCCCCTGCCTTCAGAGATTTGTTCCTCAAATATTAGGCCATTTAGTAGCCAGGCATGAAGAGTTTGATGCTTCTTCCTGAGACAGGAGTGGTGGACACAACTTCCCAATTAGCCTTCTCCCCGTATTCTCCACTGGGCAGCACACTCTCAGGAGGATAATTTTTAACTGGATAAATCTTCACATTTAGACAATCATCTCCGTGGCTTACTAAGATATGCCCATGTTTAGTTGAAATGCTTCAGCTCTGTGGTATTCTAAATAAATACGCAGCCTTGGCAGGGCATCTTGGAAGTTTTGAATCTCTTCTTGCTATTCACTGAGAAGCGTACTTTTTTACTGAGAAAGTGAAGTCATGTCAAGGGAGGCTGCCACGGGGCTGGGTCTGAGCTTCCGGAAGCATACTGCCCCATTCACCGATGGCTGCCTCTCTTTCCAGACTGGCCACAGCCTCTGCATCCATCCAGGTGCTCCATGGCTTTGCTGGCAAAGCCTCCACGTATCTGCCCAGCCCTGGCCCCTTCTCTACCCGCATATGGGCCCTGCAGGGTGATCATCATTGATCCCCAGAAAGGACGGGCTGTGCTAAGCCAGGGAGTGCGGTGGTGATATTGTTAGTTTGCCTCATTTCCAGTTTCACCATCAATTATGCCCTGCGCTTCATCCAGTTGCTGCTACCCTCCCAGTGTTAATTATAACCTACAAGACTGTTACAGTTAATTTTATGGCAAGCATATTGTCTCTTCAAGGCTCCAGAGCAGCTCATAAATTATCTTGGAGGTAAAATGTAACTTGGGGAAGTCGTTAGGAAAATTCCATCCATCTCGCTTAGGAGCTGCAGCTGCTACTGTCAGCTGCCTGGCTGCTGCATTGTGAAGGAATTATGGTGGGTCAAGTTGAAGAGGGTAGGCCCAGGCTGTCACCGAGGAGAAAGGCTGTCCTGGCCCTGTCAGACAAGTACCTTCTGCCAATCCCTGGTGGTTTCGCTCTGAAGGCAGGAAGAGGCAGGCAGCGCAGGTGGAGGGTCCCCAAGCTGTCTGTATTCATTACTTTACAGAAACTTGTTGTAGGTAGGCAGGTCCAGAGACCTTTCCTCCTCTCTGTTGTCATGATGTTAGGCATCATCTACAAAGTGCAAGAGAGATAACTCTATAACTCACTGTGGGCTTGGTCCGAGAGCGCAGGCAAGTAGAGAGGTGGGACCTCAGCGACGGCCTCTCCCTGCAGCAAAGCCGTTGTTTCTGTCTTGCAGAGGCCCAAGCGAGCATTTTATTTGTGGTTGTTATTTTTCATATAATCTGATAAAGCGAGGCTTCCCTGTGCCCAAACATACTCTAAAATTGCCTACTAAATAAATTAGCAGGTTATCTTATTGGGATAATAAACACACTCCTTTTCTGTTTCCTTACACGAAATATAAGCTTTACATTTCAGCCCTCGGGGCTTCAGCATTATTATTTTTAATGACTGAACACAAGTCTTTCATTTAGCTTGTTTGTATAGTTACTGTAAATGATCTTTCTGCTGTCGGTTCTTCATTTGAAATTCTGCATGTTACGCCAGCTTTAAAAGCTTTGAGGGGGCCTCTGAGAATTGGGAGCTGTGTTAAGCACAGCATCTTTTAGCAGCATTGGAAACAGGCAGTGGCAGAAAAGTCAGAGAGGGTGTGTGTTTTTTTGTTTTGTTTTGTTTTTTAGAAAGGATGCCTGCGTGTATAAATCTTAAGTGTGGGTTTGAGGGAGGCACACACACACAGTACTGGCTCGGCTGGCAGGTTGAAAGCCCTCTGCAGTGTAAAGGAGCCATTCCCTGAGCTGGTGATTTTCCTGTATGTGTTTCTGAGCATTTTGATCGCATTCATGCATCAGCTCGCTTTTGTACCAATGGTGCCTAAGACCATTATACCTGGTCGGTGCAAATAAGAGAACGAGACCTGGCTTTGAGGGGCTAGTTAGCAGGGCACGTGGAATAGCAAAATGGTGCCCAAAGAGGCACCGGGCTTTCCAGAGGAAATGCTCATGTGAGTCCATTATGATGATGGCATCAGAGTTGGATATTTATGTTTTCTGGTGAGGGACAGTGAATTCAGTTCGGGGTTTGCAGACTGGAACGAGATGAGGGAAGCCATCAAGGTGGACTGAAGTGGGGAGGGAGTTCACATCCAATCGAAGGAGGCAGCTGCTGCTCAGCCTGGCAAGGAGGCAGGATCCATGTTCCGGGTCTCACATTTTGAAGGGAAGTGGAAAATTCAGGCTGTATGTGTGTCTCACGAAGTCTCCCAAGTATTTAAACGTTAGCAACTAACTCAAATATTTGTAACTATTATCCCAGCTAATCAAAACACGTCTGCAGGCTGGATGAGGTGGACAGAATTCTGACATAGAATGGACTTCCTGACTGCTTTGAATTAAAAGCTCCTCAGCCCTCTCACACTTAACAGAGGCAATGGCTCTGGTTGGATCCTGCCTCTGTCGCCTTGCCACATTGTTTGGGGGACACTGTTCATTTGTGTTTTGTGCGTGTGTGAGTGGAGACCTTGAACTTGGTAGCGCTTCCTCTTCCCTTTTCCAGAGAAAGTGTATGAGAGTTTCTAAATGTGAATGAGACGCGTGTGGTACACATACTCAAGTAGCAACTACAAGAATGATGGCAGTTCTGAAGCTGATGGAAGCTTCATCCCCGCAAAGGAAGGGCCAAGAGCCCATGGCCACTGAGCCACTATTCCTCCTGCAGCTCCTGCCTTGTCCCCTGCTCCTCCATGGGGGACCCAGCTGTTCTGGCAGGGCACAAGCGAAGCTAGCACAAAGACGTGAGGCGGTCAGCGCGAGCTTCTAGTTCTCTCTGCTCCAGACTGACGGCCACATAGAGGTGTGGTTTGGGAAGTTGTTAAATACATGTGGGTTTGATCTTCTGGAGAAGAGGAAAGTATAAAAACAATCACTTTCCTTTAATAAAGAGAACAGAGTAAGCCTAAACCTTGGCTGCTACTAAAGTCAGCTGTTACGCATGCGTGGTTCAGTTTCATTGTAAATATTTCATAAGGGTTATTAGAGTGGAGCCAGGTTGACATCACAGCCCTAACTATACCAAAGGAACCATTTCATAAAAATGGAAAAAAAAAAAAAGAATTCCTATGGCAAAGTCATATACAATCAGAAAGCTCTCTTGAAGAAATGTCTGTATCAAAGTTTATAATCTCTGCATCTATGGATTTGCATTTTATGCAAAAAAAAAAAAAGAAAGAAAGAAAGAAAGAAAAACCCAACCTCTCAAACAGACTTTATTTTGGTTAAATAAGACTAGCTTGTGAAATAGTCTGTATATCCACATTCATCCTAACCCGACGTCTTGGCAGCCTTTTGGATAAATAATGTCTTTTCCAAAACATGTGTGTTTGAAAAAGGAACAGGAAAATTAAGTGGGAAACTATGTCTCTGGGTTACCATAAAGCGACAGAATCCTAGAAACAGAAAGCAAAGCCTGGTAGTTCATTCATTCTTTGAGTAAATACAGAGCCATACATTTACTTATGAATTCAGGGGAGGTTACAGTGACTAGCAAAATGTTTACCCTAACTACTCCCCCACCCCTTCTTTTGGAATGAAAGTTTATTTAAGCGTGCTTTTAAAAAAATGTCACACAAAATATGTATGCAGTTTTAGAGGTATGCGGCAGAAAAAATTGAAAAGATATTCACATTTTGTGCAAAATTTAATCCATGCTCACAGATGGTCCTGTTCAGGTGCTATTTTAATTATGAAGTAAAAAACAGCCCCACACAGTAGGAAGTCGTCTTAATAAATGGAGTGGAGCCTTTGTCTTCAAGCGTCAAAAAGGCTTGTTACTGAGAAATTCAAATATTTTGTGTTATAGGGGAGAGTCTCAAAATGACCAACATATTTGAAGAAAGCAAAATAATGGACTTGTCTAAAGATGGGATCTGTATCCCAGGAATGTTTTACAAGTGTGTAGCTTTGGCTTTCTTTAGTGCTGGTGATTTTAGTGACGGATTAACCAGTGATAAACGTCTTCCACAGACATGCTCACAGAATTGGAGGGAAAATAAAGAGAACAAACTGCAAATACACTTTTAAGACTTTAATCCCAAATGTTAGTATTTCTTCACTGTTCTTAAGCTGAAAGGGCTGCTTTGCCCTTCAAGTGATAGCGTCCAGAGCAACTAATAATAATTCACATGATGCCGTAACTTATAGCTTGCATTAATAACACACAAATAGAACAGTCTTCTTATTAAATATTAGTCATATATTATAATAATGTTTTGCTGTCTTTCCTGTAGTGGGGAATTATGAGGTCCTCATGTTAGGACCTCGGTGTCCTGACATGGTTAATTATCCATGGATAATGGTTTTCAGCCATTGCTGTTCTGTGATACAGCTTTGTTGTGGAGGGCTTATTCAATGTTTGCAGACTCAGGTGCAGTGCACCTAGGCACTTTCCAACAGAAGCAAACAGCTGTGTTTCCCTCACCATATTATACATCACATAGAGCATCTCATTTATTATAGCTAGGCTAATGATGCAAGTGCAAACCTTTATGTCCTACTCTATATTGCGATAATATATTTGCTGTAGAAACGTTCGCTTGTTTGTCATAAGTAATTAATCTTTTCTCATGCCAAATGTATCACATGAGAGTGGCTTCGCACAGGGGTCAAAATACATTTAAACCAATATGCAGAGATTGGAGGAGACCACTGGGTAGAGTGTCATTTTTTTTTCTTTCAGGAGGCCTCACCCTGTCTCCACGCTGTCCTCTCACATAAGACTTACGTTAATAGAAACTTGGGCTTGTCAGAAAAAAACTGCTTTCAGTCCTTAGTGCAGAGACAGGAGTGAGACCTGAGTATGTGTTAAGCACAATAAGCTTAGTGACAGTCATCCACATTCAATCCCTTGTCACGGCTGTTGTTATCCATGTGGCTAACTGTGGTGGTAGGTGTCTGTTGAGTCTAAACTATCTCCCAATTTCTGCATAGGTAGGGCCTTCTGAAATTGTGAATCCAGGGCCAAGACCTCACTTAGAGCCTTCGAAAGTGTATGAGGTGCACGCACCATGTTGGTACACAAGATGATCTCCTAATACACTGACGAATACCTTTTATTTTTAAAGTGATATGTTTCACTTTTGTAGCAAAATATTTTTAATCTATTCTTAGCAATTTTGGAATGTACAATGTGTTAACTCTGACCCCCTTGCTATGCATTAGGTCTCAAAAATTTACTTCTCCTGTCTAACTGAATCTATTTTACTTTAGCTTAGAAAAGTATAGGCAGCATACTGGATCCATGGTTCTCAAATAATATTGTTGAGGATAAGACCAACATCAACCTTTAAGGTTTTTTTTTAAAGTTGATTTAAAGCACAATGCAAAAAATATAATGTAGGTGGTTTACAGATATAAGTAAAAATCATGGTGGTGGATTACATTATCAAAGCTTAGGAAATTCTGTCCTTCCAAACTAAAGGGGTCCAGAAACATGTGCCTTGACCATAATTGTGCTATTGATTATGAGGAGGATGATCGTGATCACTTTAATAAGTAGTAACAGCTAATGACTATTCTTCACTATATGCCAGGTACTGTTCTAAATATTTTGTCCACTTTTCCCTGTTTTCTCCTCACACTGACCTAGGGAAGCAGTGGTTTTGTCTACAATTTACAGCTAACTAGGAATTTACCTAGGACTGCACAGCTTGTAACTGGCCAAACCAGGATTTGAGCCCAGGAGTCAGGTTCTGGTGTCCTTAAAAATCACTTCATTTTTCTGTATCCTGGTAGATGAAGAAATATTGGCCTCTGTCCTCTAAAGAAGACAAGTAGAGGAACATGAAGACATGTAGCGCTACATATAACGATGCCAGAATCGTGCAACCTTTCCGAGGATTCTCACCTAAGCTTCTGTGACTGGGCCCTGCTGTGACTCGGCCCTTTGGTCCCTTAGCTTCCTAGATGCACTCGAGAACAGATGCCTTTAGAACTTTTTATTTGAATGAGAGATTGGGAGGCAGGGAGAGTGTAACCTTATTTTTTTAGTTACCGGCCGTTATACCCTGTGGATGTGTATTATTAGGGAACAAGTAACATATTTGCTACAAAATAAGGGCCTATGCTGCAAAAACTCTTTGGCAACCTCCTGTATTTCCATATTTACACAAGTGTTCTAGTTCTTTTCTGTGTCACTTCAAATATGTGCAAGCATTGTAGAGTCTGGTGGGAAATTTAAAGTGGAACTCTGTAGCTAATTGTTGTTATTGTTAGGTGCCCTCGAATTGTGTCCAACTCATAGGGACCCTCATTGGGTTTTCAGTGGCTGATTGTTTTGGGATTGCCTCGGGAGTGGGTTGCCACATCCTTCTCCCATTTTTGCGGTGCTGGGACTTGGATCTCTCGACCTCAGAAACTGTAGAGTGGCACTCTACCAACTGAGCTAAATCCCAGTCCCATCTCTGGCTAATAGTGTGGTTATATTCCCAGCAAGTTGAGATAAGATGAGCCTAGGAGAGGTAGTCTTGTCTGTTAAGTGTGCTGAAATGAATGGAAGAACACAGGACACGACCTAGATGCAGGTAGGCATGTAGGTCACCTAGGTTCAGAGTAAGACCTAATGACTACATGGAGGTTCTGTGATTTTTTTTTTTTTTTTTTTTTTTTTTGTAGTGGAGGGCTGAACCCAGACCCCGCACATACTCTGTGAGCACTCTACCACTGAGTTGCGCCCCCCAGCCCCATTTTATTTTTTATCTGGAGACAGGGTCTTGCCAAGTTTCGCAGGCTGCATCTGGCCTCCAAACTTACAATCCTCCTGCCTCTGCCTCTCAAGTTGCTGGAATTGCAGACTGCACCATTATGCCTGGCCTTCCAGAGACTTTTGATTTTCCTATTGTCAAGTCCCAGGAAAATGCTCAAACAGGCACGCCTTCTCATAGTGTCTGGTATTTTTCTCAGCCAAAGTGAGTGGTTTTCTTAACTAGCATTTCTTACTAGTTACATTGCACAAGGAAACCTAACTTGGGTGAGGTATTAAGGTATGGAGAAATGGGGTAAGTGGGGCACTTTAAAAAAAGAACTGCTCAGTGAACATTTCTAAGCCACCCTCCCCATGGGCCCAGAGTCATCATCAACAATTACTTGAGAATTGTGAGATGCTCAAAGAGGAAAATTGCCGGACAAAATAGGTTGAAAGAATTTATACTTTTGTAATTTCCACTCGCAGCCGAGGACTAAAACTCCTATCTTGCACCACTGTAATCTACAACCATTTAATTTGCTAACAAGACTTAACTGATCAGGATCTGCAGCCTCCTCCTCCAGTATAATCAAAGCAAGCATTTGGCTCTGGACAGTAACTGTTGTCTTACCTTTTATTGTCCAGCCCCACCGTTTTCTCCCTGGCAGGCTGAGATGAAACAGAAAGCTGATATATGGAGCCACTGGAATTGCAGGCCTTGTAATTTAGAAATATCCATTTTATCCCGTGTAATTTCTTCCCCAAGATTCCTCAGTCTAAATCTGATACAGGTAGGAGCCAAGACAAACAGTAACCATTTATAGTCACCCAGACCAGTTTGGATTTCACTCTAATGTAAAGCAAAGAGAGTTTTTGGCTTCATTTCAGGTGTGTAACAGGGGTAGAAAATGCATTTAAAATTTAGCAGCAAATGTTACCATATGTTTCCATAACAACTGCAAACTTTTATGTTAGAAAAGCAATAATATAAACACGTCGGAATCTTGGAACAGTAAACGATTAATTTACCAAATATAAAAAAATCCAGTACGAAGGGGCTTTTATGGCCACAGAAGCCATGAGGGGCCCAGTGCCCTGTGAATTTTTCCATTATGTGGCAGAAAATGCTGGCGGTTGTGTAAATGAGCAAATCTTCTAAAATTATAGGTACAGTGTCAATTCTCCACAGCGCATTTTTCTGAAACAATGTTTGGTGGTGCCAGCTATGGCTGATTTCTTTCGCCATAGTGAACTAGTAAAATACCCTTTAGTAGCTGCCCCCAATGCATGTCTGTAAGACAATTGCCTTTTTTTTTTTTTTTTTTTCCTTCACCCATGGCTTCAAAGTTAATGATGAGGCCTGGGCTCCTGTGGGCAGTACAGTAGTCAGTAGCTTGCTCTAATGTTTGGCAAGGGACAGAGGCTCATAGATCCAGAATGTATGTAAAGGAAGTTCACACTTTTCTCACCTGTCCGTTTTACAATATAAGAGAGACAAGGGGAAAGGCAGGGAAATGGATCCACTTACTTAGTCTTAAGAATGAGGAGTTGGTAAACAGAGTTGTGCAAATCACCACCAGGGGAAATTCAGTGATCCCTGATTTCTCTGTGGGCCAAGGAAGTCATCTTTCAAGGGGCGAGTTAGAAACACGCTGGCCTGTGGAGCAGCCTCTGATTTGAAAGGAGGCTGGATTTTTTTCCTTACACCTCCCTCTGAGGGTGCATCAGGTTGTGTTTTCCTAGAACATAACCAATGAGGTTGCCTTGTCATTTAAGGCAAGATGATGCACCTTGACTGTGCTGAAAGGTAAGTTAATGTCAAAGAGAAAAGAAGGTCAGAGGGAAGTGGCTGGCCTCTGGCGAACTCCAGAGAGGAGGTGCATTCAGGGAGGGCCTGGTATGAGTACGGGGTGGAGAATGGGGGAAAATCCTCTACCACTCACAAGAGGCAAGGGTCTCACTGGGACAGGCCTTTCTCCCTGGCCTCTCTTCAAGATAGAAGTGCCACAGAGACACTGGTTAGCAGGCACAAGGAGAAGATGGAGGCTAAGGTTTCAGGAGCCCAGGGGTCTGAGGAAGCTGGGCCAAAGCGGAATGAGAGTAAGAGGCACGACTCGTGGCAGCAGAGCAGAGACTAGGAGAAGAGGTGCATGGAGAAATGGCGAAGACAGATTCACCCCCGAGTCCTGGGCAGGCCTCTTTTTAGAGCAGAAACCTGATTTTACCCAAGTCATCACCTCTATTCAGCCTAGTAAGAAAGGTTCTCATGTTCCCACTGATGCTTGACTAGTCTGAGGGTGTTTTATGCTAGAAGCCATCTCTTTAAGTATTAGTGCCATGGGGGTCTAGCATGGGTGCCAGAGCTCTTTAATTTGTGTCTGGTTTTCCCAGTGGCCTGCAGATGGATGGATAAGAAGAAAGCAGAGTGCCACTCATTCATTCCACAAACAACTCGGAATACTTTACTGTGAGATGCAGGGGTAAACAAAAGCCAAACGCAGTTCTCATGCTGGTGGAGCTTAGAGTCTAGGAGCAGGAGACAAAGAACAAGTAAACAAATAAACAAGGAAGATAATGTCAGATAATAATGCTTCCTGTGGAGAACAGGAAACAGGGGGCAGTTGGAGAGTGAGCGCATGGAGCTTTTTAGGGAGGTCCTTGAAGGGATCACCACGGGAGCCCCATTAGAGCTGAGCTGAGAGTGGGTGAGAAGGAGCCAGCCAGTGTGACTTGAAGTGCAGCGACATGAGAGGAGCTTGGAGAGGCTGGAGGGGTCATAGCTCAGGCCTGGGATGAGGCTTCCATTCCATCATGGCGTTTGCCATTTACAAGGTATTTTCAAAGTTTCCACTCTGTGACCAGTGCTGGGTGTGGTGCTGTGAAAAACAGTCCTTCTAATCAAGGTCACAGTTCAATTGTTGGAAAACAGACATGACTAATTGTGAGATAAATGACAAATTAAATGGTATCGACCGTAAGTAAGTCATGAGCTCTTTGAAATCAAGTGTCGTTGTGAGTTGCGAAAGTTTTCATGGGAAGAAAAGGGGACTCAAAATGGAACTCAAAAGCTATTGAACACCTACTGTGTGTCCAAACTTCATATGTTTATTCCTTACAATAGTTATACAAAAGTAAATGCTATTATGCACACTTTATAGATGGTGAAAATGTCTTCAGAGAAAATGAAATAAAAATAGTCACTGATAAAACTTTAAATCCATTGAACATCTTAGAAGGGAATCAAAATCTAAAAGTCAGTGACCACTAACTAAAAACAGTATGGGCTTTGGAATATTCCAGTGATTTTTCTCTCTTTCCCTCTCCATCTCTCTCTCTCTCTCTCTCTCTCTCTCTCTCTCTGCTAAAATACCAAAACAAAAAGGATCTATGTGATTATTTGTAGGAGTGTGAGAAAGGAGGGCTGGGATTTAGCTCAGTTGGTAGAGCACTGCTCTGCAGTCTCTGAGGTCCCGGGTTTGATTCCTAGCACCACAAAATGGGCGAAGAACATGGCAACCCACTCCCAAAGCAATCCCGAAACAGTTAGCCATTGAAAACCCTACAAGGGTCCCTATGAGTCGGACTTGACTCCATGGCACCAACAACAATGGGAAAGGAAAAGAACTGTAGGGAGATAGTGACCTCTTTTGAAGCCACATTTTCTTTGGGAGAAAGTCCTCACAAGTCAAGGAGGTAGAGGCAGCTAGTAGGAAAGCAGACCGACCCCTGGAGGAAGACAGGAGAATTAATGAAAGAAGGCGGTGCCAGGTGTGACTTTTTAGGACTGGGGAGGGTACCAGGCGGAAAGATCCTGAAGACAGTCTAATGTAGAACACGCCACGACCAGTGTATTTTTTGGAGTGGAGCAGAAATGCCACAAAAATTAGGTAACACAGTGATGAAAGACCAACATTCTCTCCATAGAACTAAGACAACCCTATTGAAAATTTGTTTCTTTTGTATTTTGGTGTTTGCTTCAGAGATCCTTTCCCCACATTATCTTTTTGAAGGATGGCCCCTATGTGTACATAGGTCAACCTTTAGGTTCAACAGATAGCATGTCTCAATAAAAGTCTTCATGTGGCCTGGCTTCAGCTGGGCTGGTGTTGCTGACAGATGTGTAAACAGAGGTAAACATTGTTGCTAATTGCAAATGATTGTAAGAGGCATGGGGGCCATGGTTTGATAGGAGCGTTTGGCAGTGTAATATTTCAGCTTTAGAAATATCTTTGCAATACACTTTGTCCACTGGGCTTGGCGAGTATCATCCACTTTTATCCTTCAGAACGTGGTGTTGGAGATCTGAAACTGTCCTGAATTCATTTGTGGTTCTTTGTAGGGCTCCAGAAGACGGTGCCCATTGGACTGTATGGGGACCTAGTCAATATTCAAGACTCTATCCAAGGTCTGCTTGCAGTGTAGTTGGGGATGGGGTCTGTGACACTATGGGTGCGGTTGTATTTGGCATATTATGATGTCCAACTTGATCGTGATAATAATGCCTATCCCCCTCGTGTCTGTCAGCTTGTCTGCTGTGGGGGCTTGCGTATTGCTGTGATGCTGAAAGCTATGCCACCAGTATCTCAGATACCAGCACGGCCACCCATGGTGGACAGGTTTCAGCTGAGTTTCCAGGCTAAGACAGACTAGGGAGAAGGACCTGGAAGCCCATTCTTACAACAATTAACCATTGAAAACTATGAATAGCAGAGAAGCCCTGTCAAATAAAGTACTGGAAAATAAGCTCCCTCCACCCCAGGCTGGAACACGTTCAAGAAATGACTAAAAGAGTTTCCTCCTCAAGGTAGAGTCGACCTTAATGATGGCAGTGGAGTAAAGCCCCTGGGACCTCCTTTTGCTGATGTGGGACAACTCAAAATGAGAAGAAACACAGTGCCTGCAACAATGGGCTTAAAGTAAAAAGATCTTGTGCATGGCACAGTGTTGGATAGTGTCTTGTTCTTTTGTACATTGGGTTGATATAAATTGTACCCCACTTGATGACACCTAACAACAACAATGCCTTTGGGGAGAAGCAGAGTTGTCTTTTTTTTCCTTTGTTACCTGTATTTAGCTGGTGTTGTTCCCATGGATCAAAAAAGAGCCTATTCAATTCTCTTGTCCTCTAAATTCCCACTATTTGAAGTAGGGGGAAAAAAATCTCAAATTACCAGCAAACTAGTATTATGAGGCATGAGAGTAGAAACAGTTATGAAAACATAGAAATTTTATTTAGTCATTAGAATCAAATGTAATATTTCTAAAAACCGGTACATTCTTTTTGCCATCAAGATCATTAGCAATGCCTGTTTAGATATTTACAGCCTTGTTGTGTTAGGTGCTATCGAGTCGTGTCCAACTCATAGCACCCCTCATAGGGTTTTGAATGGCTGATTGTTTCAGGATTGGCTCGGGAATGGATTGCCACGGGAATGGATTGCCACATCCTTCTCCCATTTTTGTGGTGCTGGAAATCAAACTTGGGACCTCAGAGGCTGCAGCCCTCTACCAACTGAGCTAAATCCTGGCCCATCTACAGCCTATCTTCTGCTAACTGCTAATGGTGGCCATGATTATGTCTGGGGAAATCCCATCTTCTTTTGGATAAACCGCAGACCCTTGTGGACTTAATGTTTATAATTTTGATTATTGATTCTCTAGAGAAGTCTTATTTGTATTTAACATCATAGCATGGTTTCATCTAACAACAGCTTCCACTTACTATTCATCACGGTCCTGGCATGTGGGTAAAATGGGAACTTTCTCCAAGTGGGCTGGTTCACTTGTTGTCTGCAAAATCCACTTTTTACCACTGTTAATATAGGGTATATCTGCCTATTTTAAGGGATGGGTGAGGCAGACCATTCAGAGAAGGCCAGCTCCTGACTAAATAGCTGTTTCTTTTCCTTAACTGATTTTGCTTTTCTCCGGCATGGAGGTGATAGAACAGGAAAGGGACTGGTGAATGCCATTCAGCTGATGCCAGAGGAGTGCCCAGGGACCAAGTCTCTTTGTGAGGCTGTCCCCTCCCTCACAGAAGACTCCCAGCCAGCTTTTACAGTCTGCTTCAGGCTGCAGTCAGCCTCTGAGCAGAAGCTTTCAGAGCTCTGTCAGATAGGTTAAAAGGTGTCCTATCCCCGGTGTGTGTGTGAGAGAGACAGAGAGAGAGAGAGAGAGAGAGAGAGAGAGAGAGAGAGAGAGAGAGAGATTAAACTCACTCAGCCCGCCCTGGTCCCTGTAAAATATCAAGTCCAGTGAGTTTTAAACCCAGAGTGACTAGGCTTAGGGGTGTGACCTTGAGTGAACTAAGTCCTGGTACCCAGGGGGGAGATGACTGAAGCAAAAGCCAGGTGGCTCAAAGGCCAGTGGCCTCTGAGAAGCTGATGCAGCCACCGTGTACTGCCTCGTTTCTCTGCTTTCTGGCCCCCAAAGCACGAATCCCAGATAAACACCCAGCCTGACGGCAAGCCTCTGCACCCCAGATGCAACCCCTTTTCACAGTGCCTGCTAAATGCAAAGCCTGGCCCAGGCCCTACCAGGTTTTAGGGATGAGTACATGCCTCTGCCCTTAGGGGGTTTAAAATCTGGCAAGTACTCCTAATAATTCAGATTTCCATTAAACACTTTCTTCCACCTTCCAGTGCTTCGCATGTATTATATGTTCATTTAGCCTTAAATAATAATAGTACTACCTGGGCACAGAGAAGCCAGGTGGTTTTTAAGTGATTGATGTGAATTCGCTGTTGGAGTCATAGGTATTTTTATTATCCCTAATTCCAAGAAGGGAAACCTGAGGCAAAAAGACATTAAGTGACCTTCCAGGAGCACGAGGCTGGGAGACAAAAGACCTGAGATTCCAGAACGTGACTTCTGGGTGTAACCATGGTGGCTGTTACTATCGGCCATCTCATCTAACCTGCCCAGCAACCATATGAGATAGATATTACTGCTAATCTTATCTCACTGTTAAGGAAAGGAGGACACAGAGTTTTTTAAATGATTTTTTATGCAGTACTTGGGGGCTGAACCCAGGGGCTCCCCCATGCTTTGCAAGCACTGTGCCACGGAGCTGCACCCCCAGCCTGTTTTTTTACTTTTTATCGTGAGGCAAGGTCTTGCTAAATTACCCAGGCTACCTGTGGCCTTGAACTTGAGATCCTCCTGCCTCTGCCTTCTGAGTCGCTAGGATTACAGGCATGTGCCACTGCACCCGGCAACACAGAGTTTTTAAACTTGACTAAATGACAGGTGGAGGGTTCAAACTACCCCTGCCTAGTCTCACATCCCAAGCGCTCAACCTCAAAGAGATCCACGAACAGCTGAAAGGAATCAGAGGCACACCTATCTCTCAAGCAGCCAGTTCCTGAGCCAGCCCTGAGGGAGGAGGAGGCCAAGGAAAGGCTCCCCAAAAGGAGAGTATCCGTGCAAAGGCCCGGGGCATGCAGGTGCAAGGCATGATGGGGAATGAGTAACGTGGAAACTTTCATGTGAACTTCGAGGCAAAAAAAAAGAAGGGATGATGAGGCGGGAAAAGTAGAGTGAGAAGCCTTGAAAGTGAGGCATCGGCAGTGTGCACGAGTGACTCTGAGCAGCTGTCAGGGGCCCAGCTCATCCTCGGAGGGCATCTGTGGGGACCTCCAAGCAGAATGAGGCATCATTTTTGCTGAAGATTCTCCTCGGCCCTCTCTGCCTTGTGTCGCGTGAGAGTCTCAGAATATGTTCAGGAAAACGTTGGGTTTCTAAGGTTAGCGACCCTGCAGCGACGAGCCATGCCCTGCTGGGGGAAAGGTGTTTTGTACACAGCCTCATCAAAAACAAATGTGTGCGCGTCGGCGAGGGTGTCTGCGGATAAACCCACGCACCGCGCTCGGAAGATGCCTGCCGTGGCACTAGTGCACTGGTATCATTGGAGCTGCCAACTTGTTTTACTTCTGATATTGCCTGGCAGCCCCTGAAGGAGGAGAGTATGAATTTTTATCTCCCATTTACTAGACTTTCATTATATTGTGCTTACAGACACAGTGTCAGCACATAAAATGTTAACCATCGCCGGTCTGCAGGAGGCTCCCATTGTCTTACCTCGGGTGCTGGGGGAATCTCGCCAGCTTTGCTTAGTGCTTCTGCCAGGGTAACATGACATGAAGCATTTCTCAGTCATGACAGACACTGAATATGAGTGACAGGCTCTCTGACCGCAAGGAATGGGTTCAATTACCAGCGAGGGAAGGTTACCTGAGATAAAACCAAAGGGCCCAATTGTGCTCGGTTTTGACCCCCTGACTCCCAGATCCAGAGCAGCAAAGACAAATGGCTGATTAACCAGCCCCGACCCTCCTTTTCAGCGATAAACTTGTTTGGATTTCCCTGTCTGGAAAAAAAAATTAAAAAAAAATCTATGGGTGGTGTGTTTCTAAAGGTAATATGATCAGAAAACAGTCGGGCTAGTGCCTGGTCATTTTTGTCTCTCGCAAGCACAAGACTGAAAACTGTCATTCTATCTTGGAATGGATCTAGGACAGTGTCCAGAAATCAATACAAGATAAATGATTGCTCTCTTCACCCCGCCTTTCTTCTGCTGCCGTGGTTACATTGCTCCAGTTCACCTGTAGCCAACCTGACGCCAGTAGAAATGAGCGATCCTGCCGGCAGCAGCCCTCCCTCGCCTCCTCCCCTCCTGCGGGCTGTTCTGCCCAGGGCCGAGTGCACCTTTGTGCTTGTTTATAGTCCACTGCTCATAGCCCCCAGATAGAGTTATAGCAAGCCGCCCAATTAAACTGTCGCAGGCTGCCCTCACCTCACTAGCTCTGCAGAGTCATTTAGCCAACAGACATTCCTGACTATTAAAGCTAGTAGCAGCATGTCTCCAGCGCTGGAGATAAAATGAATGAAATTTGTTATTCTGGGCTGACACTTGATCCCAGCTGTTGAACTAATGCTGTTGCACCTGAAGTTTTTCTTTATGGTAATTGCTGCCTGTGTTATTATTTCATATACTAAATTGGAGAAAATTGCAACAGGTATTAAATTCTTTGAGCTAATTCACGGGAGTTCTATTGTGTATTCTTCCAGGGTGGATTCCAACTTCTGTGCAAGGCTGGGAAGACAGATTTTGCTAGCCAGATGCGCTGACTTGGGTTTCATTATGATCAGACACATTCCAATTTTAGGTCTGGTCAGGCATTTATCAGCTTTACCTGAAATCTGTTTTAAAGTCCACTCTTGCCTCTAATTTAGCCAGCATATGTTGGGACCTGCCCTAGGGAATTCAGTTATGATGACCAACACTGGCAGTGGTTAGCGCTAGTCTGGTTTCTCCAGGACACATACTTGGTGGTATTAGTGAGTCTCTTGCGCTCGGTGTGCTCAGGCGAAGGAGCAGGGTAAAGTAAGTTTTCCCACAGGGCATCTTTGGAATCTTCACCCAATCCTCACAGCAGTACCTCGCAAGTAAGAACTCATCAGAAGAATGGCAAAGGTATGATGCCTCCCAGCCTCTCAGAGCATCTGAATCACTGGCCTCCCTGCCTCTTCATGTTCACTGCCTTCTAACCTCTGTTAACTTCTTTCTCTTCTCAGAGTTGTTGTTGTTAGGTGCCATCAAGTTGGTGTCCGACTCATAGTGAACATGTGTACAAGAGACAGTACGTTATTGCTAGTGCTTCACTGCTATTCATAGGGTTTTAGATGGGTGATTGTTTTTGGGAGTGGGTTGCTGGGGCCTTCTCTTAAGCCTACAGCACCTGGTGTTCCCAGGCCATCTCCCATCAAAAGACTAACCAGGCCTGACTCTGCTTAGCTTCCGAGATCTAACAGGATTGGACACCACAGTGCTGCGACTGCAGCCTTCCCAGAGTTAGAGGAAATCATTTCAGACTTTCCATAGTAGCACATGGGGAGCTGAGATTTAGCTCAGTTAGTAGAGTGTCACTCTGCAGTCTCGGAGGTCCCAAGTTCGATTCCCAGCACTACAAATATGGGGAAAGGACATGGCAATTCACTCCTGAGGCAATCCCGAAACAATCAGCCATTGAAAACCCTATGAGAGTTGCTATGAGTCAGACGCGACTTGACTGCACCTAACAACAACAACAACAACATAGGAGCACATAGACCATGTTCAGAGCTTAGTGTGTTTCCGAGGCCTCCATGCACGTAGTAGATAACATAGGAGACTCTGTCTCTTTCACATCGTCCACCTATATGCTTGCCTTGTAGTCAGAGCTAATGGCAAAGGCCCCAGACAGGACTCAGAATGAGAATTCAGATCTGGCCAGTGACTAAAGTATTTTATTTGCCTTCAAGTTAATGTTTTGGGGAGACGGTGGCCCCAATCATAATGATACTTTAATTTCTACCTGAAGACTATACCTGACCAACATAACAGAGCTCTGTCAATTATAGGGACACGCATCTCCAGAATCCCAAGGCTTTGCCACATCTCCAGCAGGAAGTAGTAAGCATGCTCCAGTCCATAGTTTGATTAGAGATAAATGTGAGAAGGTTGAACCTCCAGGTAATGGAAGATAGACATAGAACGTGGTGATTTTATCTGCTTCCTCATTCCACGCTTAGACCGAGAGACCATTTATAGACTGGTTCATGGCCCTCAGGATCCCTGGGAAGCCCTACTCCAGTGCTTTCTCTCCTGATGTAGACAGCTGTGCTTGGAATGCTGATGGTTAGTAGCAGACTACTTATGGTACAAGGTTTAGAATGTAAGTTGAAGTCCATATACTTTGTGGGGCGTCAAACATACGGAATATATGGTGCTCTGCATTATTTCTGATATTCGTAAGCTTTGTTTAAATAAGCAGCTTTGAAAACTCAGACCTGCTGAGATCAAATTACTATAATTTATGGCAAGAGAAATGTATATTTTCTTTCCCCACTGAGAAAATGAGAGAAATATTAGTCTTTCATTTATATATGAGATAAGTAGGGTATGTGTAGAGTATCACGTACAGCATATGCTCTAAAATCCTAGTAGACTTATTTTCTTAACCTCTAATCCAATAGAAAAAGTTGGCATTTTCATTAAAACTAAGACTAATCTTTGTTGTAATTTCTGAAATTACCAAATGCATAACAGTTTTAGGTATTTTAAGACAATATATTTACAGGCAAACGTTGCCTTGCTCCCAGAGGTCTTTCAAGTGAACATTCATTCTTCCCTTTGGTATTTGAGGATCCTAATATATCATAATGGGAGAAGGGCCTGGCAATCCACTCCCAAGGCAATCCCGAAACAGTCAGCCATTGAAAACCGTATGAGGGTCGCTATGAGTCAGATACCGACTCGATGGCACCTAACAACAACAACAACAATATATCATAATAAAACTAGTAAAAGTTGCCATAGAATAAGTGGATGTGTGCATTGCAGACCCAGAACTAATTCTTCATATTTCTTTCTCTGTGTCTCTCAAGCAGATCTCACCTAGGCTTATGTTCTGTGTACCACACGTGCACCCAAAAATGGATATACATTTTAAGAGATGTTACCTATGTATTATTTTTCAAAGTTGAATTAAATTACGATGGTAGCCCCTCTAAGCACCTCTTATGATTGCAGAAGTCAAACATGACTTGTATTCATCTTCTGTTGTCAGTATATATCAAGTATTACAGTTTTAATGCTTAAAGTACATATACGTTTTCTTGGTACGCTTTGTATTTTGAGTTGCTCTTGGGGCCTAGATTGTTTGACTTGTTTTGAGGTTATTGCATGGGGAACATACTGGTTCGGGTTCCAGTTTAAAATCTTGTGTGTAGATAGCAGGGCTTTAAACAAAACCAGCTTTCAAAGAAGCCTATGGAAGAGCTTGTTTGAAAGCTGGTTATTTTAACAACACGTTTAAAATAAAAACCAAGCTGGGCCCAGTGGCACACACCTGTAATCCCAGCAACCCGGGAGGCAGAGGCAGGAGGCGTGCAAGTTCAAGGCCAGAGGCAGCCTGTGTAACTTAGCAAGACCCCATCTTGATAAAATAAATAGATAAAAAAGGAGTGTGGGTACAACTCGGTGGCAGAGCCCTGACAAAGTATGGCAGTGCCGTAAGTTCCACCCCCTAGTACCACAAAATAAATAAACAAATGAATGGATAAATAGATATCAGAATTTAGAAGATTCCTGAGATGAAGGCAACAGAAAAGATGACTGAATTGCCGATGGGGGCGGGGAGGAGTCTCTGAAGAGAAAATTAAAGGAAAACAAAGACTCTTCTCCATGGTTCTAGGAATTCAAAGGCTTATTTATAGGCAAGTTACTAAAGCAGGAAGCTTCTGAATATGGCAAATATTTGGATGAGGTGAGAGAAATACATAATAAGGAAGGACTCCTAAAAGTTTACCGTGCGATCCCTGAACTGTTTCCTTTCTTCTCTCCTGTGTTCACGTTGAGAGCGCAGGAGACCTCACGTGAAGTGCACTGCGTTTCTTGTAACATTGCAGCTCATTGGCTCGTTCGTCAAGGTGGAGTGTCCTCATTTAGTAATAAAGAAGTCTGATCCTCACTGACCACTGACTAAGACAACCTAGAAGATAGGAGTTGAATCTGAGTCTTGGTTTTAAAGTAGTATCACAGGTTTTGGATGGCTAAAACTTCGTGTAAATTATTGGCTCTTATCCTGGAAAGCCGTAGAACTTTGAGCAAAGAAGTTCAAGCAGAGAACTAAAATTCCTCCTTGTTTCTGATAATCACGTCAATCAATCCTAGGCTTTTGGTCCTCGCTATAAACAAAAAAACCGGCCATCAGGCTTTAGACCCTCAAAAAAATTGGGTTCTGGTTTGGGTATGAGCTCAGTGTTAAAATGTAGAGGATTGGGTTCAGGTTCAGGTTTCAAATCTTGTGTGTGGATAGCAGGACTTCAAGCAGAACCCAAACCCATACCCTGAACCCCTTCTGGTTCGAGCTTTTAAAAAATTTTTTCTGTACCTGTACCTGAAAAGAATTTTGTCTGTTTACTGTAGGATTAAAATTTGAAACTCCAACCAAGACCGACCCTGAGCTCTCTAAATTTTAACACATTGTTCCCGCACCTGAACCTGAACTCAATTTTTGTGGATTTGAAGCCTGCCTGCCAGGATACAAAATAATATATATTTCCTTCTCCCTTTCTTTCTTTTTTCTGATACCAAGGGGATGAATGTAGGGCTTCACCCATATGTGGCAAGCACTCTACCACTGAGCTGCACCCCAACCCCCTTTTTAAATTTTTTATCTTGAGGCTGGTCTTGCTAAGTGATGCAGGCTATCTCTGGCCTTGAACTTGCCATCCTTTTGTGCCCGCCTCCTGAGTCACCGGGTTTACTGGCATGCACCACCACATCGGGCTAAAACATCTATTTTTTAAGATTTGAATTTTAAACCAGTTTTCCTATGTGTGGATCTTTTAGCTCTGGCCGAGCAGGCATCCTCTTTGCCTTGTGTACCATGGCAGGTCTTTGTCCAGATCTGGGGCCAGCAGGCTTCTTTCAAAGGCCAGAGAGTAAATACTACAGGCTTTTGGGCATCCCAGCCTGTCACATCCGTTCTACTCCATTGTAGTACAAAAGCAGCCACAGACAATATGTAAATCAACGTGTGGCTGTGTGCAAATAAAACTTTATTTACTAAAACAGGTGGTGGGATTGACCCTTGGGCTATAGTTTACCACCCCCTGGCATAGCCTGTGAGGAAGGATTATGCTTAAGGGAATCAGAACACAATAAATGTTTATTTGCCTCTCATTATTAGTTGTTTATGTAGATTGCTAGTGACAGAAATGTCCTCTCCACATAACTTAAAACCCTGTTCTTTGGTTTGGCTTTTAAAGCTTTTTTTGTCTTTTGTTTTTTCTTTTTTCTTTTCTTTCCTTCATTTTTTTCTATCTCTTGTTTAAACACATGTTAAATATGTCCATGTTCTTTCCATTAAGTATCTTGGTTGCCTTCCCAGACTTGAAATTATAGTGAATTTATCCTCAGAAGATGTTTGGTATCAATTCTCAAGATCCAATTCGAATGTAGTCTGCTTCTATAATGGAAACAGGATTCCAAATCATTATTATTTAAGTTCCATAGAAAATAATGAATCATTGGATTGGCTCTTACTTGGCACTGTTAAGTTATACTGAATCCTTTGTTTTCTTGTCTTATAGCTTTCTATCAGCTCAAAAGATAAACGAGTATGAAGATTTCATTTTAGGACTGCCTATGAGGGATTCGATTTTTATTTTCCAGCTAAACTGAGATAAACTCAGGGGTTAAATTATAATGAGACTCTTCCCTCTCCCCTACTGCCAAACTAAGTATTTCCTCACAAGATAAACTAAAAACTAACAGCAACCAAAAAAAACCCAGTTTACTGGTTCTGGAATCATTTACCCAACACTTGCAGTGGTTTCCTTGTTGCTCCACTGCTGTAGTAACGACCCTCTCTTATAAAACATCCATCATGTTGTCACCATGTAATAAGGATCAGGGGCAACAACCTCCTTCACAGAGGGAATTAGTAGTCCGACCTGCAAAAAATGGGTTCAGATTCAGGTGTAGGTTCAATATGTTAAAATTTAGAGGGTTTGGGTTCAGTTCAGGTTTAGGTTTAAAATTGTAACCATAAGATAAATAGACAAATAACATTGTTTAAATGTTTGAGTAGCTCACGATACAAAAGAAAAGCAAAACCAAAACCAAAAAACATTAAAAGCTGAACCCAAATGCAGTTTTTCACTGGGTTCGGGTTCAGAAAAGGTTTTTAAATGCTTGAACTGGAATGGGTTCAGGGTCCGGGTTCAGGTTCTGTTTGAAGCTCTCCTATTGGCCCATAGGATTTAAACCCAAACCTGAACCCAAACTGAACCTGAGCCCTCTAAATTTCAGCATATTGAATCCATACCCAAACCTGAACCCAATTTTTCATGGGTTTGAAGCCCTGCCGCAGTATTTAGCTGGGTGGCATGTTTGGTCAGTTAGCTTTTCTCTTTAAAACTGCCATTAAAGGCATCAGGGGCCCCTCACCTCCCCCATTCAGGGGCTACTGTTGAGGAGGGAGCAGGGGCTCAGCAGAAACTGCATTCTCTAATCTCACCTTCCTTACTCCCTGCCTAAGTACCTGATGTTCCTTCTTACTATAACCAAAGGTGCTCTGTTCTCTTGATTTACCCAACACTGTACCTGTGAAGTATTTGGTTACTTTCATTCTGTCTTTCCCCTGTTTTCTAGGGCAACAACATAGGGTGGTGGGGAAACGTGAGTTCTGCAGTCCCAATACCTGTTATCTTAGATGAGCCATTTATCTTCCTCGACCTTCAGTTTCTTCTTGTGTGCAGTTGGAAGAATAACGCCAACCTTATATGTCAGAGTACCTCTGAAACAATGAGGATGTGTGCTTAAGTACTGTGCAAATTGTGCTTATTATGTGTGAGTTAATTTCCCGCTGCTTAACTGTCTGGTCCTGCTTCGTTCAGAAGAATCCTCCACCATTATTAAAATGCTCTTGGAGCATTCTGTGTGGACATGCCCACGTGAAAAGCAGCTTTCTGATGACAGACTCCCAGGAGGCACTGTTCCCACTGTGTTGAATAGATGCACCCATACTCACACAATTTCAAATACTAAAATCAGTGAGTATGAGGAAACTTCCAGGCAGCTGCCTATGTTACTTTTGATTTGGGGCTCAGCTTTGAAAGCACTGCTTTCTTGGTGTGTAAGATTTTAATACCTAGGGCAGATCTTCCTCTATTAGCACACTCTTCAGATCTTTTGCTAATCTTGGTTTCAGTTACTTTGGAGAACAATTGCCTTCTAAAGCTCCCTAAAGCAAATTTTATATTTACCATTAACCTGTATTTCCAGTTGGACCGAGCCAAAAGTCGCCTCTAAGTTCGGTGACCATCTCTGTATTTACCTGCAGTGCAATCACAAAAGGAAAGAAACTTAATTTTACATAGATTATATGGGATATGAGCATAAGGCTTTAGCACCTTCTGCCATGTCAAATGAGCTAAACCCTTCCCAAAAACCCAGCCAGGAAAACATATGATACCATTTGCAATGGTAGAATGTTGCATGCTGTTCTTCTGTAATTATAATGGCCTGATCCATGTGGGGCGGTTGAGTCTTACTTAACAATCATTAATCTACTGAGCTTAGTATCAGCGTCCCATCTTGTGGAGCAGCAGTACTTGGCTGGATGAGTAGGGCTTTGATTTCATTGTAATAAGGACAGCTTTGTTAAAATTCTGCTGCTCGGTGGTACCTAAGGATTCTGGGAAGAGAATTTTTTTTTTCTTTTCCTTTTTCTTTCTTTGCATGGTAGACATGAATTGTCTCTCTCCCATCCCCTAGGTTACTATTTGTGCTCTCCCTTGATCTCCTGCTTGTCCCTTTATTTCCCTATGTTGTGAAAGTTTCTTTCTGTGCTACCAGGACTCTGTTTAGCAGACCATATTGTGAGTGAAGGGGCAGCGTTTGTTGCCTGGTTTTGGCAACGCTGGGCAGTCAGCTGGGATGTAATTAAGACTCTGAGAACAGGCTGTCTTCTCCACGGGAAGGGCATGTTAGATGGTGCTGGGATTTGGGGCTGTCAGTTTGGCCAAGGCTGGAGAGAGAGAGCTAGGGACAGAGATATTTCCTTTCATTTATAATCCCTTTATGTACAGTGTATGCACTTGGCGAAGTTTACATATAACCTACTAGCTAGAGTTTACAAGCCAACGCAGTGAAATTAGCATATGTTACATGTATATTTTAGTAATATTTTAAAGCAAGTGCATATTTCCAAAGTGAATTATGCATGGATGACAGCAATAGGGTTGTGTTGCACTGGGTGTCAAATCCCGCAACTTTTTGTCGAGACTGTGGATTTTACACTAAAAAGGCAGAAAGACTAAACGAAGTAAAACAGTTTTAATTTTTAACAGTTTGGTTCAGCCCAAGGAGCCAGGCTGTGACAGATATAACTGACATTTGAATAATTGGATTAATTTAGAGAAGGGCAAATCCGGTTTTGACGGTTGTACTTGTGTGTATGTCTTTTTTTTTGTTTTTTAATCTGAAAGAATGGAGTTGTGTGGGTTAAATATGCACTCTATGTGATGTGAAGCAAAGCTTGTGGAAATGCCTCAAAATCTATGAAATTATCATTTCATTCATTTTATTATGTATGTACATATGTGTGCATTCACGTGGTATTACACATTGTCATGTCGTGTGAAAGAAATTCACTGTGTATACTTTATTCAACTTGATCCATGACATGTGCGCATCCATGTTGCACATATATAAGCCTGTGGCATGTGTACTTGGGAATTAAGTAAATGCATCTTGAGGCTCATGTCCACAACTTCCTAGGCCATTTAGAAAATGTGGAGACAGGAAGCTCACCATGACACTGGCAAGCCCTCTCCTCCCCAGATCAGTGTATTGTGAAACATCACAATGCAGCAGCAGAAGAGCCGAATTTAGTAGCTGGGTATCAGTAGCCAAATTCCACGTGGTTCGTTCCTCATCCCTAAATTCCTTCAGATTTATATGACTCTTTCTACTGCTTGTATGAAGATAATCTCAGCAACATAAAACTAAGTATAACCCCGTGACACCCCCTTTCCTCCAAAAATTCTGTAAATGAAACACGCCACCTAAAATCCGCAGGCCAAGACTAGAACGGGCGGCCTCCAGTGTGGAATCGTGGCTCTGGGCTGGCTCTCGGAGCCGTTTCCTCAGCAGGACATTAATAGACATTAACACCCGGGCAGGAAGTGTTGATGTGTGGTTTTATAATGTTAGCACCCAGTTAGGCAGGTATAACACATGCGCTAGGAATCTTGTACCAACACATGTGTGTGTTGAGTCAGATTAATGAGAACCATAAAAGGAGAGACATTCCACCCAGGCTGGGGACCGCATCCTGTCTTCCTCTTACCACACAGACCTAGAGCTCAGCTGGTGGAAGAGGGCCTGGGTGGATGTTTTTAATATCAGCCTAAGGAGGATGTCTGCAAGTTTTGTTCCGCCGTGTCGTTATGGATCACGACGCCCAGAGTGTTAGTACTTCCCACGAAGACCCCTTTTCATCTGGTGCCACTCAGGCCGAGAGGGGAGGAAATGCGCTCGGTGCTCGCCGCTAGGCTGAGAAGTAAAAGTGATTATTTGCCTGCGTCAGATTTGCCTGGCTCTCCTTCAAGTGTTTCTGGATAGTTCTGAGACACTTTCTGGTTTACTTTGTAAATGGGGCAATGAAGCATTCTTGTCTCCTGACTGGCTCTCCTTAGAGGATTCTCAAAGCCTTTCAAAATTGTGTGTTTTTCTGGGGCAGCCTTGAAGTCCCAGGAGCGAAGTTACCATCTGTCCTTTATATTAAGAGAGTCTTCTGTATTGTCTACCTGATGTGCTTGTCCTAGAGATAGATGTCGTTAATTAAAGGACAGCATTTGTCCTTTATCTGAAATAAATCTTTCTTCTTGCCTGAAGAACAGTTTCCTGAGCCTTAGGAAGCAGGTAAGGACATTCTGCCCAGTGTCCTCTGTTTACTAAAGGTCTGTGGTCCAGGATCTGCCCCTCACCATGCCCTAGATCAGACATGTAAGGAAAGTATCTGCCTATCTTCTTTTCTTTTTTACTTATTTTCTGTCAATTTATTTACCAAAGTTATGATCTTTTATAGTTGTTGTTGTTGTTGTTAGGTGCCGTCAGGTCAGTATCCGACTCATAGCGACCCTCTGTACAACAGGAGAAATACTATTGTCAGTGCTTCTTTGCTGTTTGTAGGGTTTTCAATGGCAGATTGATTTTTGGGAGGGGGTTGCCAGGTCCTTCTCCCAAGCCTACAGCTTCTGGTGTTCCCAGGCGGTCTCCCATCCAGGTACTAACCAGGCCCGACCCTGCTTAGCTTCCGAGATCTGACGGGATCGGATGCCACAGGGCTACAGCTGCAGGCGATCTTTTATAGGGGCTCATATAAATCAATATTAAAAAATGGTCATTTGTGACCAAATTCACATTGTTTGTGGAGGTTCATAAACAGCAAGTTCCCAGACTTTTCTCCACCCTATGTCTTTTTGTAGTCACTGACAGCATCTGTATCCTCCAGTGGCACCTCTCTACTTTGCGACTGCACAGTCTCTGTTCTTATTATTCCTTCCACCAGATAGGAAAAGAAAAAAATGCAAATATCTGCCCCCAGCAAACTGAGGCAGGGTTCTGCCAGACTGCAGCTAGAATTCATGAGAGAGAAAGTGTCTTCCTTAACCTGCCCAATCCCTGTCTCCAGAAACCCAGGAAATAGGCAATGTGATTGAAAAATACAGTGAGTGTTTAAATTGAAAAAAATTATTGCAGTAAAAGACACATTGGCATTGTTGTTGTTAGGTGTTGTGGAGTTGTTTACAACTCATAGCGACCCTTATAGGGTTTTCAATGGCTAATTGTTTCGGTATTGTCTCGGGAGTGGATTGCCATGTCCTTCCGTTTTTTCGGTGCTGGGAATCCAACTCGGGACCTCAGAGACTGCAGAGTGGCACTGTACCAACTGAGCTAAATCCCAGCCCCACATGTTGTTGTTAGGTGTCATTGAGTCATGTCCGACTCATAGCAACCATTATAGTTTTTTCAATGGCTGATTTGTTTCAGAATAACCTCAGGAGTGGATTGCCATGTGCTTCTCCCATTTTTGCGGTGCTGGGAATCGAACACATTGGCATTAATTCCTCTCAAAATGCTCCCCCTGGCTTCAAACATATTTATCCCATTGCTCTTACCACTTTCTAAAGCGGTTCTGGAAGTCCTCTTTCATGAATGTCTTTAGTTGTGCTATTGTGGCTGCCTCAACGTCTGAATCAATTCCAAATGTTTCCCTTTCATGATCATCTTGACTTTGGGGAAGAGCCAATAGTCACCCAGTTGCCAGATCCAGTGAATAAGGTGGATGAGGACACACCATAATGTTTTCATTTGACAGAGGTTGTTATACCAGCTGGGCACAGCGCTGCAGGCCTCTAATCCCAGCAATTTGGAAGGCAGAGGCAGGAGGATCATGAGTTCAAGGCCAGGGGCAGCCTGTGTAACTTAGTGAGATCCTGACTCAAAAAAATAATAAAGGGCCTGGGGTGTAGAGCGGTAGAACCCTTGCAAAGTTAAGTGTGAGGCCCTGAGTTCAACCCCCAAGTATAGGCAGGCAGTCTTGCTGGAAGGAAGTAAATTGCCATACCGGAAGCCACGAGTGACACGGAGCGTTGTCATGATGGAGGATGAAACTAAAGACACGAAAGCAGCCTTCCAGAACTGCTTGAGAAAGCAGCAGGAACTATGGGATAAGTGTGTTCAAAGCCAAGGGGAGTGTTTCGAGGGGGATTAGTGACAATGTGTCCTTCACTGTAATAATTTTTTAAAAATTTAAGTGTTCATCTTATTCTTTGATTACACCTCATAATTTGGACGTGCAATGTGGAGAAGCAGCTAGGGTAAGGTGAGTGCCATCCACAATTGTGCGTACCTCTGTGGTTCTGTTAAGCCTGGGGAAGGTGGGTGGCCCCAGCTTGTCAGGGCCCAGATTCAAGGAAAGAGTGAAAAGACTACCTGCAGGGCCAGCTGACTGAGGGACTACCCAGGAACAATGACAATAGTGACCCAGCTGTCCTTTGCTTGGTAGGAAAGATCCCAGAATTGCACGTGGTGTGGACGAGAGCAGTGGATTGATTGGACCATGATTTCCTAGTGACCTAATACCTAAGCTAAACTCAAGTTTAATATGCAGTGATTCACATTTAAAAGGGCAGGTAAAATAGGTATGACCCTCCATCATCCTTTTTTCTCTTGATCATTGGTCAGGTGATATAAAAGAGTAAAGGAGGCTTGGGTGGAAAGAAAACAACAGCCGTGGGAGCCGTGGTAAATAGTGAGCATTTCTGCTGTCTGGGAGAGACAGGCTCTTTCTAACTCAAACGTTGTTGCCTTGGGAGGATATGGGCCCAGGATTACAAGTCTTCAGGTTTTTCATTGCATGCTGTGAATGTGGAACTTCATAAGTTTTCCATGTTGGCAGATAATTTGCTCTTTTAAGACAGGACCAGCCAGGTAAAACTCATCTGTAGTGGAATGTCCTTTATGGGCTGCTATGTGCACACACCAAAACACATAATGCAGTAATATTTCCTGAGTGAAATATTCCAAATAGTAAACTGACAACATGGAAATATTTTAAATAAAAGAAATTCAGAACTGGGTGCAGTGGTGCGTGCCTACAATCTCAGTAACTCGTGAGGCTGAGGCAGGAGGATCGCAAATCCAAGGCCAAAGACAAACTATGTAACTTAGACCCTGACTCGAAATAAAAAAATAGAAAGTGGGCTGGAGGTGCAACTTAGTGGTAGAGTACTTGCAAAGTATGTGCAAAAACCCTGGGTTCCAACCCCAAGAACTTAACTGCAAAAAAAAAAAAAAAAAAAAAGAAACTCAGTGTGAAATAACTATAATATTTTTGGATATTTCTCTTTGGTTCTTTGTTTACTGCATATGCATTTCATATTGCATGTTTTAAAAGAGTTACAGTCGTAGATGCTGTGATTTTTTTCATTTGCCAGGACAGATAGTTTTCCTTCTAGAATTTATAATGGCTACAGGATGTTCCATCAAGGAGATGTATCACAATATGCAAAATCATTTCCTTATTGTTGGATATTTAAGTTGCTTTTGATGTGACACCATTGCAAGGGATGTTGCAATTTCATATTTGCTCATACTGCATTTTTTCTTAATTTGAATTAGTTCCTTAGAATCTGAAAGGAGGATTACTAAATCAGAAGGTATGCATGTTTTTACGGCTTTCAACATGTATTGCCAAATTGTTATCCAAATGTGTTGCACCAATTTACACTGCAATCAACCAAGTGTGAATATGTGAGTTTTTAATATATCCTTGCCAGCATTATTATATTTTAGAGATTCCCCCTATTGGTAGGTGAAAATTGGACTTCACTGGTTTGAGTTAACATTTTTTGAGGTTTCCTATAAATCTCTTGACTAATCATCTTTGTTCTTCTAACATCTGTATTTTCTAAGGCTATATTTTGTTGAGGTTTTATTTGCTCTCTGTGTGTGTGTGTGTGTGTGTGTGTGTGTGTGTGTGTGTGTGTGTGTATTTAAAGTTCTCTGTTATCAACTGATCAGTAATTTGGGAAGAGCATCCTTGGCAGGGCCTCCTCCAGGGGACCCCATCTCAGCCCTGCTGCAGTTGGTACTTTTAATTGTGTGTTGACTCGGAGTTGGGCCAGGGCTCCAGCAGGATCCTCTTCCTAAAGAAGGCCTCTTGTGGGTCTTGCAAACCACAAGCTCAGGGCTGTAGCTGCAAATATGTTTTTGGCAGAGCCATCTAATAAAATCCCATCCACACAGCTCTGTGAAATGCGGTCACAAATTAAGATGATTGCTTCATGCTATTTTTTTTAATAACTGTGAATCTCCACATCTTAGATGATTTTTATCTATTGCCTCTACCTTTCTCTCCCTCACCACTCCATGTGTGCATGTTCTAACGATGTTGTTAGGAGCCATCAAGTCTGGTCCAACTCGTAGTGACCCTTATAGGGTTTTCAATGGCTGATTTTATTCAGGATTGTTTTGGGAGTGGGCTGTCAGGTCCTTTTCCCATTTTTGTAGTGCTGGGGATCCAACCCAGGGCCTCAGTGTGCACAGGGTGGCACTGTGCCAACTGAGCTAAACCCTACTACAGATGATATATGAGCTGAGTTTCTTGTAGCATGCTCTAATGGAAAGGGCACTGAACCAGTAATGCAGAAACAGGGGCTCAATTTTTGGCTCTGCCTGTTGGTTAATAATAGCTTAACAATAACATGAAATCCTTCTCCAGTGCTGAAATGCATTTTAACATTCCTCAGGTATCCTTGCATCTTCATTAGAATCCTATTTGTAGCCAATATTGTTATCCCATTTAGGTGAAGAAACTAAGGCTTAGAGAGAAGAAATATTTATCCAATATCACCCTTTGTCTCTCTGAACTAGAGTGGGGTCTTCATCTATTGTTCTTGGTCTCCCCATCTGCAAAGTGAAATTGCTTCTCTTTTAACTCACCGTGGTAGCATGGAACTAAAATGATGCCGTGTATTATTTAGTTGCATTGAGTGTTTGGAAACCCAGAACATCTAATGTTGTTGTTGTTGTTGTTAGGTGCCGTCGAGTTGGTATCGACTCATAGCGACCCTCATAGGGTTTTCAATGGCTGATTGTTTTGGGATTGCCCTGGGAGTGGATTCCCAGGTCCTTCTCCCATTTTTGTGGTGTTGGGAATTGAACTCGGGACCTCAGAGACTGCAGCACAGTGCTCTACCAACTGAGCTAAATCCCAGCCCCAGGACACATAATAAACTATAGTTATTAACTACTTCAATTCTAGAACTTTTGGCTGCTTAATTCATAAAATGAATTTCATTTCAATTGTTACTTTCAGTTATAACATTTCCTCATTGGCTGCAGGATCAAATCTTGGTGGAAAAAATCCTCTATATTCTACACACTGCATAATGCGCACATTTCAGGTACGTCTGTCACTCTGGGCCATTTCTCTGAGGAACCAGCCGGTTCTTAGTCAGTAAACTTTTTGGAAGGAGAAATTATACTTTTCAGTGTGCACAGAGAATAGAGAGAAATTCTCATAATAGAGTTGTTGAGATATCAATGTCCACAGGCCATTTGAATGCTGTATAGGACTGTTTACTTTGACTCTGAGACTATTACAACCCCTTAAAATTTCCAAAAGGAATATACCTTGTTTTGTTTTTCCCCCCTCAAACCTCACTGTCAGGTGGGAACATAATTAACCAAGGGGCTAGTGGAGAAAATCAGTCACTGAATCAGCTCCCCACAGAAATGTTTCATTTTGCTCACCACAATTTAAAAAAACAGGGGTCCAAGATCCCATATGGCACTTAACCTCCTAAACAAAGATCACCCGGCATGGATGAAAGACAGGTGGCCTGGCACAGAGCATGGAGGTTATTTTTGTTGCTGGGCACTCTCCACTTCAGAGTTTAACAGTGGCAAGACTGCTCGGCAGGAGGCACACCTAGCTGCTCTCCTTTGGTGGAGACGATCCAGCCCCGCCTCCACTGCTGGGAATACATGTGATCAAATCTAGGTCAAAGCTACACTCCCAGAAAAGTCGCTGTCTAAACTTATTCCCTCTTACTACTTAATTGCTACTTGCAAAGCTGATTTATTGAGAGTGAAGTAATGGCCTTAATTCGTCACTCATCCTGGGTGCCTCTTTAAAGCCTACAATGATAGCATCTTGGCATTTTCTCTTAGGTTAACCCTAGGGCAACAGGTGCTTCTTCATATCCTCTTTCCTTTTCCTATGCGGACCCAAAACTAAGTGTTATAGACTACAGGTTTGCAAACCTAGCTTCTACTTTTGGTGCTCCCTCTTGAGGGTTCGGTTTTACTGTTTGTGATGGGACGGGATTTAGAGTAGGTCAGGGATTTCATATTCAGATGCTGATGGCAGTTAACAAAAATGAGGAGAAGAAAGCAATCATAATTGGAAAGGGGGACGAGAGAACTTTGGGAGCAGGTGAAAATGGATATCTTGATTGGGTGATGATTATATGGGCATATGCATTTTTCAAGTCATTGAACTTATCCTCAAGATCTATCCGTTTTACCACATGTAAGATAAGTGTATAATGAGTGAAGTGAGCCAGGCAGTAAACTGCAGAGCATTTATTAAACGTATTTAAAGGATCAGTGATGAACACCAACCACCGGATTGTCTGTAGAATGTGGGTCCAGTGTTGCCACATTTTCAAGGAAAGCCAGAAATTCTAATATTTATATTAAACCTCAAGATATGAATATTTATGAGCCCTATTTGATCAAACAGAACATCAGTTTGCTATCTATGAGCTAAGAACATCTTCATTTGACCCTAAGGATCATTTCAGCTCCAACATCGAACAATCCTGGTTTACTATGAAACCTTAGGGGGGAAAAGAAAACTTCCTGTACCTTGCTTTTCTTACCTGTAAAATATTAATGATGCGTGACTAATCTTACAGAGCATGTGAGAAACCTTGTACAAAACCACCTTGAAACATGAATAAGTAACATATAAATGTAAGTCATTATTATCTTTGTAATTGCTATTATAGAGCATGATTTGAATTTTTACAGTGACTATTATGTAGAATTAAAGTACTAAGCTTTATAAAGATGGCTAATAAAACCATCAAGAATTCACAGTGAGTAAATTACTTGCCTGCATATACCAAGCAGACTTTTCATTATCTTTAGAGGAAGATGTTTCTGTTATGTGCAAGAAAAAGCAAAGACGTTTCATCTGATTGCTGCTCATATAAATCTCAAAAACTCCGGAGGCTGAGGTCCAAGGTAAAGCAGTAGCATATAAGGAAATGAAGCTGATTCTATATTAAAGATTCCTTGTCATTTGCACTCACTACCTAGTAATCAGAATGCTTCAGCCTTGTCACTGACATTTTGTGAACAAGCAGCCGGTATTGGACGACAATAAATGGATTATCTTAAATGTCATTCCGAACTGTTTTAGAGTTGCAAGGAGACTTTTGATATTGAGTTGTTGGTTAGGATATTCTATACCAATCCTTTATGATGAAATAATCTCCTCAAGTTACATCCAGAAATGTCAAAGTTGCTTATTTCTTCAATCACCCATAGCAATGTTTCCATTACAAGCTATGCAGAGAAGATTGTGTAATAATGTCAAACTATTTATAGAAACGTTTCCTAGAAATTTCTCCTCTCCTTGAATTGTTTGTGTATTTAATACAGAGATTTGTTTTTATATGTGTTGTTCTATTTCTAAATTGACCTCAGCTGAGGATGTTGCACTTTAGTTTTTATTTCGCTCACATTTTAAAAATGATAACATTGGCATTCAGAAAGTAACACTAACGCCAATGTCATATTTTTTAAATACAAAGATTTGCTTTTCAGTTTGGTTTGGTTTGGCTTCTTGTTTGTTTTGTTTTTTATAACAGGGTTTTGCTAGGTAGCCCAGGATAGCCTCAAACTCATAATCCTCTTGCCTCAGCCTCCTGAGTGCTGGGACTACAGGCACGTGCCACCATACCTGACAAGATCTGCTTCATTTGATTTCCATATTCCGTTTTGGTGTTAGAGCTATGTCCTGAGCATTACAAGGGTGTTATATTTAAGGGCTGCTAGTTATTTAATATAAAGTAGTCTATAATAGTTTGCCAAAGGAAGTTTTATTATTTACTTTATGCTAATTGATGCAGTATTTCATCTTTAATATTTCTTTGAAACTTCAAATTTAATAAAATTATTACAATTACTCTAAGAATTTATTCATTTGTATAAAGATTTGGTCCTTTGTATTTATATGGAAATTTGTAAAAGTAGATTTTAAAAAGTGTATCTCAGGTTTTATTTGGCAAAGTTATTCTAAATATTGGCTTCCTTCCCCAAAGAAAACATCTTTCTACATGCAGATATTGAAATTTTCAATTTGTCTATACAGTGACTCCCTCCAGCCTCTCTCCTCTGCTAATCTTACCCTCATCCTCCCTATTCCATAGTCCTTAAAAATGACATGTGATTTATATTTTAAAAAATCAAAACAAAGTAAATAATATCAGATTGAACCATATAAAATTACTGTTTTGTAGATCAAAACTGTCACATATAAGCAATTTTATGTGGCTCACTCTCCCTGCTAACGTTTATATTGCGTTTGCTGTATGCCAGACATGTGCTTGATACGTATGAATTCATTTACTGATTACAGCAACCCTTTGAATCGGTACTACCCCTTAGATTAAAAAAAAAAAAAAAAAAAAAAGCTGAGGACCAGATTCCTTTAAGGAACTGTCAGAACCAGGCAGCCTCCCTCCAGGGTCCTTGTTCATGGTCACTACTCTAAGCTGCCCCTCCAGAAAAGCAAAATTCCCTGACTCCTCACCTAAATGTGTTGCTGTCCACTGCAAAAGGAGATGTGATGAACTCGCTGTGTCTTCTTTCATCTCTTCCCCTTAGGTGCCTGTGCAGGTTATATATGGACCAACAAAAAATATACAGTATTCTGTTCTTTTTATTCTTTCTTTTTCTTTCCTGTGAAATGTCTTACTTTCATTTCTTCCTTTCCTCATTCATACTTTCTCTTCTCATTTTATCACAAAGATGATATAATCCATATAGTTCTTCAACTTCATTTGTTCCAGTTTATCTACTCTAAATTGACTGAAAAAGCTACACGTTAATATATAAATCTATTGATTCCTTTTGCCTGTTGGATGATATTCCATAATATGGAGGATAAATGTGCCCTACTTTTTTTTAACTTCTTTGTTTTTAATGATGTTTGAATTCTTTTTTTTTTTTTCCCATTTCTGCTATTACAAATCATATTTCAATGAATGCCCTTTATCATGTTTCTGGTGTATATATGGGCTCTTTCTCTAGTATAGTTCCTAAAAAAATGATAATAGGTTAAAGTTTTACACATTTAAAATTTTGCTAAATGTCCAATAATTCTCTAATAAGCTGTATTAATTTTCATTCTCATCAGCTCTGTATAAGGAATTAATATACATTTATCAGTTTCATTTTTTGCTGCCTTGGTAGGTGAAATATACTATTTTGTGGTTTAAATTTGCGTGTTCCTGATTATTAGTAAGGATTTTTTTGCATTATCATTAATGTTTTAATTTTGTCTCAGATTGCCTGTTTATATTCCTTATGCATTTCTCTTAGATTATCCTTCTCTTATTATTAACTTGTAGTTCTTTATATGTAGTTATGGACATATTAATTCTCCTCTATTTTGTATGTTACAAATAGATCACTTCTTATTTAATATTTAATTATGCCTTTTACCTTACACATCGTAATATTTTATATTCTTGTCAAATATATAATTCTTTTCCTTTGTAGGTTTTGCACATTATACCATTCTTAACATTCCCATTCTTATTCATGTTTTTAAATCAATTCACTTTTATGGTATTCTGATTCTTTTCTAGTTTTGTTTTTAATCCTTACTTCTTTAATCCACCTGAAATTCACCTGTGTGACTGGTTGTTAGGTAAAGATTAAGTTTATCATTTTGTCAAGCAGTCAGTTGGCACAATGCCATTTATATAAATAAACCATTCTTGCCTCCATTGACATGAGAAGATACTTGTATTGTACACAGAATTCCCAGGAACTTATGTCTGCACTGTCATCTCTGTTTGATTTATACTTTTTGCCTAACTACCTTAGGTAGTTTTATACCTTTTATACCTTAAGGTATTATAGGGCCTACTCCTCTCCATAACAACCGCTCTCCATTTTCTTCTTTTTCTGTATATAATTTTGTTAGTTGTTCTTATGCCTTTTATTCCAAGTGAATATTAGAATTTGATAGTCAAACTTCATTTTAAAAATCTTATTGGCATTTTTATTATAGATGCATTGAACTTATAAATTTTTTTTTTTTTTTGGTACTGGGGGTTGAACCCAGGGCCTCGCGCTTGCATGCTCTGCAAGTGCTGGACTACTGAGCTGCACCCCTAGCCCATTTTTTTACTTTTTGAGACAGGGTCTCACTAAGTTACGCAGACTGCCTCTGGTCTGGAACTTGTGATCCTCCTGCCTCCACCTCCTGAGCCACTAGGATTATAGGTGTGTGCCACCATGCCCAGTGAATTTATGAATTTTTATGATGGAGAATATTGTCTTCTCATCCATTAACATAATATGTCTCTTCAGTTATTTGTGTTATCATCTGTGTCCTTAAGTGACTTTTAAAGGTTTTCTTCATGTCTTCCTAAGTATATCTTATATATTTAACAATATCTGTTCCTACTGTAATGGAATTACAGGAATTTCCCAAAGCTGTTAATTTTTACATTTGTCTAGTTACTTTACTGAGCTCTCACTAGTTCTAGTAGTTTTCCAGTTGATTCCCTTGGAATTTCTAGGTAAGAAATTAAATAATCTAAAATAACAATGATGTTACTTTTTTCTATCCAATGCATACTTTTAAAATTTTGTTTTTCTTGAGCCAGATGTGGTGGGTCATGCCTGTAATCCCAGCTACTTGAGAGGCAGAGCAGGAGGATCACAGGTTCAAAGCCAGAGGCAACCTGTGTAACTTAGCAAGACTCTGTCTTAAGATAAAACATAAAAAAATGGCCCAGGGTGCAGCCCAGTAGTAGTGCACTTGCAAAGAGTATGCAAGGCCCTGGGTTCAAGCCCTATGTACTTGCAAAACAAAACAAAAAAAACTGTCTTCCTCCCTTGGCTGAGATTTCTAGAATAATGTTGAGTAGTAGTAGGGATAGTAGCCATCCTTAAATTTTTCCTTTTGTTAACTAGAATAGTTCTAATGCTTTTCATTTAAGCTTCAGACTTGCTGAGATTTCTGATAAATACCCTTTATTAAGTAAAGGAATTCTTATTCTCTTTAGTGTGTATTGCATTTAATCACATACTATTTAGGAGAGGGCTGGATCTACTGGGATTATATATATAGCTTTCTCCTTTAACCTTTAAAAATGGCGTATTACATTAGTAGATTTTATATTGATGAACCATCCTTGCACTCCTGAGATAAAACTTACTTGATCCTGATTAATAGGAGCAGAGCTTTGATTTGTTAGTGCTTTATTTATAATTTTCTGTGTAGACTTCTTTACAGAGGTGTTTGGTGGTGCTTTTTGACCGTAGTTAACAGTTCTCAATAGAACTCATTCATTCCTACCTTTCTGGTGACATTGACCCTTTTGAAGGTTTTCCAAGATTTAACTAGCTTTCAGCCATTTAAGTATCAAGGCTTTTGTATGCAAGTTTCCTCAAATCTTTGAAGTTTGTTTCTATGTTTAGCTTTTCAGAGGAAAGGCACGAGTTTGCTCTTTTACATATCTTATTCTTCCCAGCTTTTTAATGAGGAGAGAAAGTAAATATTTCATTGAAGCATCACGTCATGTCTTTATAATTGCCTTGTTTCCACTGGAAACTGGAAACTTTCTTTTTTCTTCATTCTTTGTACATTAAAGCTATAGTTTTAGTTCTAATTTATATCAAATGTTCTCCTAGAAATAGATGCTTATTATTTTATAGTGGGAACACTGGGTTTGGAGATGAAAATACTGTGTAGTTTTATGAAGGTAGGTCAGCAGCCCATTGCAAATAGCATTAATCTCAATAGGTGTTCTCCTCCTCATCTCATACATAGCCTTCTCAACACACATCAAACAGCTACTACCATTGACATGTACTTGAAGTTATTCGCAATCCTTTTTGTTAGTAAGCTTGTGCTTCCCTGTGGCAAAATACCTGACAGACTACCTTAAGAAGAAAGAATTGATTTATTTTGGCTCACAGTTCAGAGGGGTTTGGTCCATGGTGTCAGAGAGGCATGGTGGCAGCAACTGGCAGCAGGGCCTATGGTGGAGGACTTCTTCACATCATAGCATCAGGAAGCAGACAGAGAGCAGAACTGGGGATGTGGTAAAACATCCAAATCCCCGTCCCCAGTGACTGACTTCTGCCAGCTAGGTCCCACCTCCCCAAGGTCCACAGTCTCTATAAAATCGTCACCACCTGAGTACCAAACATTCAAATACATGATCTTTGGGGGACATTTTAGATTCAAACCATAACACCTATGTATGACAGAAGCAACATAGATTGGAAGCCAGAGTCCCTAGGCTTTCAGACTCTATCTCACAGAGCCAGATCAAGCTATTTCCATAGCTGATTCTTAGTTTCCACAGCAATACAGTAAAGAGATTGAACTGGGTGATGTCTGATGGGTTTTCTGTTTTAAACATTTCTTGATTCTCTTTACACATGCTTCTTCAACATTATTTTAGGGCCTATTGATGTGTACTTGTAACTTTATTATCCTCATTTTATTACTTTCTTGTTCATTTACCTGTTTTTGAGATTCTAAACACATCTTCTCTTCAGCTGTTTCTCTTGTTGCTCGGTACTTTCTCCTATTTCTAAAAATAACAAATGCCCATTGCAGAAAATTTGAAAATGATAGAAAATCACAAGAAGATAGTAAGAAATGCTTCTAATTCTACTAACCAGACTATAAACATTGGCATTTGGTTAGAAAGACTTCTATATTTGAAATTTTTATGCCCTTTTTTCACAGAATTTTATTTTCTCATTTGTTATGCATCATCCAAAGGTAATTTTCCTCAGACTATGCAATAGTTTATTTTACTATATCTCTTTACTTTTTTTCTAAATATTATAATAGAAGTCTTTTTTATAATACTCTTTGACATTTTCTTCAGTAGATCCTTCAGTAGATATGAGATTACTAAGTGAAAGAAAATATACAGTTTCTGTCTTCTCATTTTTGACAGCATAGAATATTACCATTAAGAAAATCTTTTCTAATTTTATGGACAAAAAGTAACATCTCACTTCCTTTATTTATCATTGCTGTGGTTGTACTTTTTCATGTTTATGGTTATATCTGTGCGTGTGAATTTCTTATCTTCTACCCACTCACCACCTTTTTGAGGCATACATATTAAGTGTTAATAACTGCAATAGCTTTGAGGTTATTAGCAAGCTGTTGCTACATAACTTACACATTACACCTAACTTTTGGGGGAATCCTAGTTTGGAGGTCAACACAGAACTAAAAAGTCCCTATGCATCTGGCTTGACTTTGCTCTCACAGACTCTGCTTTTCTGATAAGAAACACTTACCTGGCACGGTAGCACATGCCTGTAATCCCAGCGATTTAGGAGGCAGAGGCCGGAGGATGATAAATTTGAGGCTAGAGGCCATACCTGTTTAACATGGTGAGACTCTATCTCAGAAAGAAAGGAAAAAAGCCTGGGTGCAGCCTAGTGGTAGAACACTTGCAGAGTATGTGAGAGGGCCTGGACTCAACCCCCAAGTGGGAGTGGGAGTTCTTATCTCTTGACTTTTAAAACTTTCAGTGCTATTACCCTTCCCAGGAGGCCTTCAGTTTCCCCTCTCCTG
>VMDO01003665.1:0-23739 GCA_007922755.1 Pedetes capensis
GGTCCATGTAAGGCAGAGCAAGGGGCTGGTGGGCAGCAAGTGGTCAGTAGATGTTAGCACTGTGGTCAGCCCAAGATGTTGAAATGCTCATTCTCAAGGAGAATCTTGCAGCCGGGCGCGGGGGCGCACGCGGGTCATCTGGCACTCAGGAGGCACAGGCAGGAGGACGGCAGGGTCAAGGCCAGAGGCAGCCTGCATACCTAAGTGAGACCCTGTCTCAATTTAAAAAATAACAAAGGGGCTGGGGGCACAGCTCAGTGGCAGAGCACTTGCAGAGTCTGCAAAAGGCCTTGGGGTCAGCCCCCCCGTACTGAAAAAAAAAATTAGTAGAAAGAGCCATTTCCACCCCATCATCTTCCAAATTCCTTGACCAAGATTTGAGGGAAGGACCATATGAGGGGTGAGGGATAACGGGAGGGTAGACAGGAAATGCTGTAGCTCGGGGAGCCATCTGTGTTCGCCTCAGCGATCATTCAGACATGCAGCATCTCACTGTCCCCTGCAAGAGGGCACCCCCCCATGACCTAGTCTGTCACTAGACCCCACCTCCCAAAGGTTCCACTGCCTCCCAATAGCACCACCCTAGGGGCGAAGGCTTAGCACCCTGGCCTTTGCGGGACATTTAAGATGTCAATTACGGAACGTGTGTGTGCACGTGTGTACATGGGATACGAGAAGGAAGGAGACCGGCAGCCTCTTCTGGTGCTAACGCAGCCTTTTCATTACAGGTTTTGCCTGACACTTTTCATTACTAGCTGTACCAGAGGCAACCCAGCCTTCTTAGTTGGTTTTATTCTCATTTTCCTGTTGGATCTCCTAAGAGAGCCACGTGAGGCAAAGGGTGGGCGGATTTCTTGGAAGATTAAGGTTATGCTAGTAACTACTGTGGTTATTCGAATGGCCACATCTGGATGAATTGGAAGTCACGTGAACTACGGAAATGTGACTCCTCACAGTTAAAATGAAGCTCTCTTTTTTTGCTCCTGCTTATTAAAAAAATCAGAGCTGAGGGTATCTAAGCACTGCAGTTAAAATGCCTTGATATTGGCTTGATGAATTCTCTTCTGAAATCAACTCTAAAATGTTACCCATCATAAATTATGAAACACAGCCATCCTCATTCTCTTTGAGTTTTATGACTAATTTCAAAGATCAGTGATACATTCTGTTCTATAGGTTCTGCAATAAATGTTGCCCAGAAGGAATAAAATTCTGGCTTTCTGACTGCAGGTGTATTCTTTATAACCCAGATGGAAAGTACATTTTACTTATAACTGACAATTACTCATCACCGTGATTTTACTGTGACCTCATTTCTGCCCTCTTTGGATGTCGCCCTGTACGTAAAACTACACATCAGCTTCTCCGCCCGAATGCCTCCCTCACAAGCATTTTAAGCACCAAACTTATCACCTCTCCTTCCAAATTTGCTCTTTCCCGGATCCCAAGGCTTCTCCGTCTCTGGAGTTCGCCCTGTTTTCCATCTTCCTTCCTCCTCCAAGCAGCATCAAGTCTCACCCATTCTGCTTTTTCAACAACTCTGAAGCCTTCAAACCCATTTATCTTTTCTCCCAAATGCTCCCTCTGCCCCGGTCCATACTCAACTCTTGGGGAGGCCAAACATTAACCTCCCAAATGGGCTTCCTAGCTTCCACCTGCTCACCTTCCCACAGTGCCCAGAGTGACTGTCGAGAATGAATACCCGCCCGTGCTGCCTCCCTGCTCACCGCCCCCTCTGGCCACATTCAGGGCTAAATCTGACCTCCTGGCTGTGGACTGTAAGGCGCTCAGGTCCGGCCCCTGATTATCTGCCTCTCCGCCAATCAACTCCACTCCCACACGCATGTTCTGCTGTGTCCACATGACCAGGGTGGTGGTATTTTCACCCCTAAAATGCAATGGACTTTTTCCATTATCCGCCACTATAATAATAACCTCAAAATTAACCGCAGGATTAACTGTTGCCCGAGCTTCCTCATTCAGCTGTGCTCAGCGGAAGGTTTTATCGGTCTGGCAGGCCCACAATCAGCCTCTCTTATGTGCTGGCTGTTGGCTGGGAGCCTGGATTCTCTTCATCGGTGTTTCTTCCTCCAGGGGTCCAGCCCACCCGTGCAGCAGTATTAGGGAGCACTTGAAGACAGCAAAGGCGGAAGCTCGGAGCCTCTGAGGGGCCGGTCTTGGCGCTCACATAACATTACGTCCTCTTTTTTATTATTGTGTGATTATTCTTCTAAATCAAGTTTCAAGGCCTGCTCAGAGTCCAGGGTGAATAGGTTTCTTTTCTCCATGGGAAGAGTAGCAGTCACACTGGCACACCCTGCAAAAGGACCTGCTGACCATATTGTTGTTAGCTACCATGGAGTCAGGTACAACTACCCATAGGGACCTTAGGTACAGCAGAACGAAACACTGCCCAGCACTGTGCAGTGCCCGGCACTGTGTCGGTGCTTCTCTGCCATCCGTAGGGTTTTCAACGGCGGATGGTTACGGATTGTTTGGAGAGTGAGCTGCCAGGTCCTTGTCCTGTTTTTATGGTTCTGGGGCTCGAACTCAGGGCCTCAGATAGCGCAGAGCAACACTACCAACGGAGCTAAACCCCAGCCCCAAGTATAAGAGCAGAATTGTCCAAGTCATACTGGACAAGGAGACAGCAGACGCTTCTGAGGACTCTCAAGGACAAGTTAAGCAAATGGGCCGGGGGGGGGGGGGAACAGGCACCCTTGTCACTTATTCTGCTAAGCTCCTCAGAGTGCTGAGGGGAGCAGAGGGAGGTGGCACAGATTGCAGGTGGGACCGTCCCTCAGAGCCTCAGAGCGTCCCAAGGACTGGGGGAAGGATGGGTGTCATTTAGCCATGGCCCTTGTCTAGCCAGTGGGCCCTCTCCCTCCAGGGCATGGGACAGACAGCTTCAGAGAGAAGCCAACAGCATACAAGAAACTTCCATAAACACTGGGAGAGCTGTGGACTTCAGGAGCATGGGACATGCCAGCTGGGAGGGGAAGCGGACCTTGGCCTGATCTTATCCACCTACCTGGGAGGCTGTTGCCACCTGGAGACTGGGCTTTCCTTCCAAACGGATTGTTGTTGTTAGCTGCCGAGTGGGTGTCCAACGCATAGCGACCCTATGTACAACAGGCAAAACACTATTGTCAGTGCTTCTTTGTCATTCATAGGGTTTTCAATGGCTGATTATTTTTTGGGAGTGGGTTGCCAGGTCTGTCTCCCAAGCCTACAGCACCTGGTGTTCCCAGGCAGTCTTCCATCCAAAGACTAACCAGGCCCAGCCCTGCTTAGCTTCCGAGATCTAAAGGGATCGGATGCCACAGGGTTACGGCTGCAGGCTTTTGGGAAGGATGTGGTTGAGGCATGGAGGATGGTGGCTGGGCCGAGGCCCCGAAGGCATTTTCCATTCACATCCACACAGACGCGGGCGGGACGCAAGTGGGTGTCTGTATGTATGATTCAGGATGCTGCCAGGTCGTCCTCACTGGATCCTAATAAACAGGTGATTTCCCCGTTGCTGTGGGGTGCAGAAAACTACAAAAGGGATTTCCCCGCACTTTTGCAGGATAGCAGGAGAGACACCCGAGGCACAACTGCAGTGAGCTATTAAACTAGCTTTTCAAGGTGAGCAACAAGTTAGTTCAAGCCCCTGTTCTGAAGGGCAGACATGGGCTCCGCACTTGGGTGGCCAGGCCAGCCCCTCTCCTGCCACTGGGCAGAGAGTAACTCACCAAAGCCCCTGGTGGTTGCCACAATGGGCTCTTAGCACACTTCCTGAAAAATGAGCCAAACTATGGGCTACACACACTACATGAACTCACTTATTTTAGGTTTTATTTCACTCTTTCTACCATTACTCGAACATGCAGGGGTTCAGGTAGGCTAAATGGCACAGATGACTTTTATTGTATTTAGTCTCTCTAATGACAGGGAGAAGGACCTGCTAATCCACTCCGGAGACAATCTGCCATCGAAAACCCTATGAATAGCAGGGAAGAACTGACATAGCCCCGGGCATGGCACAGTGTCGGGGAGTGTTTCGTTCTATTACACACAGGGTCACTATGAGTCGAACTCAACCTGATGGCACCTAGCAACAACTCTAAAGAGAAAGAAGGTTGGTTAAATGATATCAAGGAAAACAAAGCTGCTTACAATTGAAATGGCCTGGGATCCTGAGTGTGTGATCCAAGAGAGGCAGAGAGGGAAAGAATAGGAAAGGAAAGGAAAGGAAGACTGAGAATGTGTTTTGACAGTAAGAAAATGAGCTATAAAGACCAAGACTCCTCAGCCAGAGCCCTCCATTTAGCAGACAGTGAACTGTGAGAAAATAGTGCCACCTTTAGACAAAAACTACCTTTCAGCTTCTCTTCCTCTGTTTTCTGTTGTTATATCCAAATACTGGACAGGTGGTAAGGAAACTCACTTCTTACAGTTCTGGAGGCTGGGGAGTCCACGGCTGAAGGGCTGCACCTGGGGAGGGCCTTCTTGCCAGGGAGGACCCTCTGCAGAGCCCCCAGATGGTGCAAGCACCCCGTAGCGAGAGCTGCACTTCCAAGACGTGGAGCCCAGTTGGCTTCTGTAACAAACTGTTGAGAAAATCCATTAACCCATGGATGGACTAACCCATCTGTGAGGGAGGGCAGGGTCCCCGTGACCCAAGAACTTTTCAAAGGTCCCAACTTTAAATACTGTTAACGTGGCTTTGGTGATTAATTTTGCAACCCATGAATTCTGAGGGACAAACATTGGGTCCACAGCAGAGCACAAGGTGATATTTCAGAGGGCGCCACGTCCTCACCCAGTGCCACATTTTATGACCTTCCCAGATGAGCCCAGAATCTGCAAAAACTAACCTCGTGTCCCATCAAACTCTTTTCTGAATAAATGTTGGCAATGTTAACGTATTACATAAACCAGTGCACTGTTTTCTTAATTCATCAAGAACTCAGACCCAATAGTGTTTTAGTGCTACAATGACCTGGCTACCAACTTGTCTTCACTTTTCAGAAATTGTTTAGTGTGTAATTAATTTGAATTATGTCAATGCCATAATTGCTCTTGTGTCAATTATCCTGAAAGTTTATTCCTATTTTTCCTCTGGCTTACGTTATTCAAATTTAAACTTCATGTCATTGAGGAGACCGAGTCCATTAATAAAGACTCCACTGAGCCCACCAAGCCAGAATTGCAAAGCAGATCTCCAAAGGGAAATGCCCATGATCTCTTTCCATTTAAGAGTCTCCTCTCCAGTTTGGCAGGCAGGAAAGTCCTTCAAAGAGAATATAGCAAATTCTATAAAACAAGTTACACACTGGTGCAATGGCTGTAATTAGGGTTGATTCTCCTTCCAGAAGAAGGTATAATTGCAATTCTACTACATAGTTGTTTAGCCAATGAAATATGAATAGAGGTGGCATATGGATTTCAGAGGGGCTGGGATTTAGCTCAGTTGGTAGAGCACTGCGCTGCAGTCTCTGAGGTCCCGAGTTCAATTCCCAGCACCACAAAAATGGGAGAAGGGCCTGGCAATCGACTCCCAAGGCAATCCCGAAACAATCTGCCATTGAAAACCCTATGAGGGTTGCTATGAGTCAGATACCAACTCGATGGCACCTAACAACAACAACAACACGGATTTCAGAAGGATCCTTAATAGACTAAAAGAAATTCATATTTTTTCTACCTATTGTACCCCGACACCCACAAACCTCATCCTGAATGATCATGATGGACAGAGCTTCCTGTGTGAAGCATGGATTGCTTGAAGATGTTTGTTAGCTCAGCATAACCCAGCCCACCCTAACTAGTCTAACAATAAAGTGTATAACAAGGAAGTCGGTCAATGCCAAGGGAAGATGCTTTGGTTGGGATCACAGGTTGCTAGGCTCAGAATCTCTCCTTAGGATTCTACATAGGAAATTAGGGCAGTGTGAATCTCTGGAGTTCCCAGGCTCCTACCATTCCACCCAAATCTGACAGGGGCCACCCCTGGCTCCTGAACTCAGCCTGCCTGACAGCATCTTAGAGCGATCTCGCTTACTTTCCTCCCTCTGCTATTGCTGCTGACTCATTCTAAGCTTTAAAAACCCATCTCTATCCAGGGGCCTCACTCCTAGAAAGAAAATCGTACAAGGGCTCTCAGGAAACTACATAAGCACCTGCAACCTCCCCCAGCCACTAGCCACAGACCATGGAATCCACCATAATTACCATAACTGGCTGGCTGAGTTACCAAATGAAGATGATTTTCTGCTTGTGTTACTTTCTGGGCCACTGGCGTTTAGTAAATAGTATTGACATGCTAATTAACTCATGTGGCCATCTGACCTCATAAAGAAAGGGTCTCCATTAAAACTGAGGGTGACTTTTTCTGGCACGTAATGCATAAGAAATTGCCTGGAAAAGGAAGCAGAACTGCCTTACTTACTATTAGCCTAGAAGAAATGCACTGATGTGTCTTCTTCATAACAGGATTTTTAAAAGTCAAGTGTAAGTTAACTTCAGTATGTATGTATGTGTGTCTGTGCATGCACAAGTGTATGTGTATGGGTGTGTGAGACAGAGAGAGAAACAGAGACAGAGATAGAGAGAGAGAGAAGCCAGTCCATTAGGCTGTATGCCCAAGTCCCTAAGAGAAGAGGTAAGTGCCACTATCACTGCCTCAGCCATTGTGCCTGCTGTGGGCACAATGTCATTTAGTCTTTGAGATTATTCTGTGCTAAATCTGGATAATAATGACAAACAGTCACCACTGACATTTTCAGTTGAGAAGAGCAATCAGCAAATTAATAAATTGTTTGCTTTCTCAGAAGAGAATTAGTCAAACATAAACATTTGTTAAGAGATGCTTTTCTTTAACTAAAATCTTTCTCCCAGGAAATAAAACAGATGCTCGAATACCCACCTTGCTGCTTGAACCTCACACTGTTGCATCACGCAGGCACCCGATCCAGTTTCAGAGTATCACTGACAGCACATGACGGCGAAGAAACCAACGTCAGCTGGGAGGGAGGATGTTGGTGGCATGCCTGCGCTCTCTTTCCCTTTCATCACACATGGCCCAGGCTTTGATGGGAAAGTGTACAATGACGTCAGAGTGCTCGGGATGGGCTACTTTGAAGATTTCCATCAAAGAGATGTCTTAGCAAATTCATACGGCCTTAGGTTCTGACTCTCAACCTTAGAGATGCAAAAGCTGATTGATTGACACCTAGGTGCGGTAGGGACTGGGGTTTAGCTCAGATGGTAAAGCGCTGCTCCATACCCTCTGAGGACCTGGGTTTGATCCCCTACACCGCAAAAATGGGAAAAGGACATGGTAATCCACTCCAGAAGCAACCCTGAAGCAATCAGCCATTGAAAACCCAATGAAGTTCACTATGAGTCACACCCGACTCGGTGGCACTGAACAACAAAGGTGCTGAAGGCTTGGGACAAGGACCTGGCAGCCCACTCCCAAAACACAATCACCACTGAAAATCCTACGCATAATACAGAAGCACTGACATAGTGCCAGGCATGGCATAGTGTTGGGGAGTGTTTCAGTCTGCAGCCATAGCACCCAACTCTCTGGTTTCGCCAGATCTCCAAAGCTAAGCAAGGTTGGCCTGGTTAGCCCTTGGATAGGAAAACACCTGGAATACCAGGTGCTACAGGCTTGGGAGAAGGACCTGGCAACCCACTCCCAAGACAATCCACCATTGAAAACCCTGTGAATAGCAGAGAAGCACTGACAACAGTGCCAAGCACGGCACAGTGTCAGAGGGTGTTTCGTTCCATTGTACATAGGGTTGCTATGAGTCAGACCCGACTCAATGACACCTAACAAGAAGAAGAAGAAAGGGTATTTCTGAGGATGAAGTCATCACATTAAGTGTATGGAAAATCATATATAGAACCAAGGTGACAAGTTATCAAATTATACTGAGACTTTCACAGTCACATGAGCTGAAATGTAAGCACCGGGTGCCTAATACATTCTCTCCCGGCAGATGGAATTACATGGGGTGCTGACTCATAATGAGAATAATGTTTGGTAGGCAAGAAGCCACAGCAAGGGAAGTTAATTGTATAAATTTGTAGACATGGACCTCAGCCAACACAGCAAAAGGCAGTCTCCCACTTCATAAAGTCCACTTGCCCAATGTGACCGTAATATTGAAAGAACTAGGAATAACTCCTCTATTTTGGACAGTTCCTGGACTTTCATAGTCCAGTGACCTTTCTTTAAGTCTTCTACAAAACCAGAAGCCAATTCACCATCTCAGAGGTGATTCTCCAAGTCTCTGCTCTAACTGGTTTGCACCATTCAAAACCCTGAGTTTGGAACCATCAAGATGCATCTTGGACTAGGAGAGCTGTCCGTGGTGCTGAAGCACTATCGACAACTCTGAGAATCTGTCGGATCCTAATCAAACTTCTTCCTGGAATCTGAAAACTTGCTGCTAATCTTAGGCCAGGTCAGATTCAATGAGGGGGGACAAAAGACCTTTGTAAAGGGTATAAGCCAAATTTTACACACAAAACATATGTACAAGGGTTTTGTTTTTGTTGTTCCTTTGTTTTGTTTTGGTTTTTTTTGTTTGTTGTTTTAGTACTGGGAGCTGAACCCAAGGCTTCACATACAGGTTTTGCACACTCTGCCATTGAGCTGCACCTCCATCCCCTTTTTAATTTTTTATCTTGAGATAGAGTCTCACTAACTTTTGCAGGCTGCCTCTGGCCTCAAACTTGTAATCCTCCTGCCTCCAACCCCAAATTGCTGGGGTTACAGGTGTACACCACCATACCGGGCCATGCATGAGTTTTTATGGATAATTTTATGAAAGCAAAATATCAAAAAAATGTAAGGATCTATACAAAGAAAAATGGTAGTAAAATAAGACTTTAATTTACCCTTATAATCTCATGATATAGCAATAAAGTAACAAAAAGCCATACAAGGCTATAATCCATATACACATTATTATTATGTTGTTGTTGTTGTTGTTGTTAGGTGTTGTGGAGCCGGTGTCCAACTCATAGTGACCCTACATACAACAGACAAAACACTATTGTCAGTGCTTCTCTGCTATTCATAGAGTTTTCAATGGCTGATTTGTTTTTGGGAGTGGGTTGCTGCTGGGTCCTCCTCCCAAGCCTACAGCACTTGGAGTTCCTGGGTGGTTTCCTATCCAAGTACTAAGCAGGCCTGACCCTGCCTAACTTCTGGGATCTGACCGAATTGAACGCCACAGTGGTACGGCTGCAGGCTTTCCAATGCTACAGGGCCAGTAATCCAAAGCTAATTCCATCTGCTTTAGAGTCGAGTTTTCCTCCTGATACTATACTGCCTCTCCATGGACAGAGACAGAGATCACAGATTAATAAGACCTGTGCACGTTTAGCAAATTGTTGAGAGAGAAGGCAAAAATGATTAATAAACTCAAGACTCAAACGACCTCAACAACCAGAAAGGATTGGCCAACACCAAGCTGAATGACTCCCTGACAGCCAAATTCAAAGGAGATTTGGGAGATTAGAAAAGTAATTTTATATATTCTGAGTCAAGGAGATCTGTTCTTGTGTAGTTTAGGCAAAAAAATCCATCAGCATTTAAGTGGTCCATATGTGTCCTGTATCTGGCAGGGTCCCAGCAGGAAATGGTCATACTCCCCAAGGGTTCACTAGGGAGACTTTTTAAAAGGACCTATTTACAGGGTAGCCTGCAGCCCTAACAATGTGGCATTAGATCCTGTCAGATCCTGTCAGAACCTGGAAGCTAAGCAGGGTTGGGCTTGGTTAGTATTTGGATGGGAGACCGCCTGGGAACACCAGATAATGTAGGCTTGGGAGAAGGACCCGGCAACCCACTCCCAAAACAGTCAGCCATTGAAAACCCTATGAATAGCAGAGAAGCACTGACAATAATGTTTCGCCTGTTGTACGTAGGGTCACAATGATTCGGGCTCTGACTCAAGGACACCTAACACAATGACAACAACAACAACAACAACAAGAATAACATTTACAAGGTTAAGGGAGATCACTAAAAATGTTCAGGCACCAGAGATTGGCACCACAGCATACCAATAGGGATAGAAGAATACACCCAGTGGTGTGTTTTAACATGGTTCAATACCTCTTGGCTCTTACTCCCGAAATTTCCGCGGGAGCCTCCCATTGCCCAGTTTCAGTCAAGATCTGGAAATCAGGGAAACCTGAGTGGGGTGCTCAGGAGAGGTCAGCCTCCTAGGTCTTACAGGAAGGATAAAGACAGGGAATCCATTAAGGGAGGAAGCAACTGAATGACCATCATTTTCACTCTCTTCCAGCAGAGTGAGTGAGGTGCTGGTTCAGTCTCAGAAGTGGTTGATATATAGTCTACATATTTTTTACTATGCTGGGCATGGAACCTTGCACACACTAGGTAAGCACTCTACCACTGAGTGGCATCCCCAGGCCCAGTTCTGTCTCTTGATCACCAGAAATCACAGTCCTATTAGCCTCTGCACAAACCAGAACACAGTTGGACATCACACTCAATCTGAACACCTCTCAGACATGGACATTTACACACAAGAAGTGCATCCCAAGAAAGCCAGCTACTATGCCAAGCACCACAACAACTAGTGTGTTTACTTCACGGAAGAAAAGGCTTGGGAAAGACAAACAGAAAAAGGACTTTAAGGCAGTCCAGAGAACAGACGTTAAATATGTAGGAGAGTTTCTAGGAGGCAGAATTTATTTCAATGTAAGCAAGAAGTTCCTGACCTCCAGAACCGGCCATCAGTGACATGGAGCACAAGTGGAAAGAGTAATCCCCTGCCACTTATAGAATTCACTCATAACTAATGCTGTCACCTGCTGCTTGGCTGCTGTGGAAGAAATTCCTGTATTTGGCAGAGCCCTGGGGTGGTGAGCACTTCCTTTCTCTCACAGCTCTCAGATTCTGACTCAGCAACCTGATGCCACTGCCAAACACAGCAAGGCTCAATCAAATAACTGTCTTTTACAGTTGTCATGCAGAGCAGCCTGAGGCTGGTTAAAAGCAAGGATTTGGCTGGGCGCAGTGGTTCCTGTCTTTAGTCCCAGCGACCTGGGAGGCAGAGGCAGGAGGAAGGGTCCTGAGTTCAAGGCTAAAGGCAGCCTGAGCAACTTAGCAAGACCTTGACACAAAATAAAAAAATAGAAAAGGGGCTGGGGATGCAGCTCAGTGCTGGCGCACTTACAAAGTATGCAAAGGTCCGAGTCCAGTCCCCCAGTGCCACACACACACACAAAAAAAGAATTTCAGAGATTTAATTTTGTCTTTTATAAAATGGGCAAATTTCTTCACTTCTCTGCACTTCAGATTCCTCACTTGTGAAAAAGGATGATAATATTGATTTCACTGAGTTGAGGATTAAATTATATTATCTAGCTATCACACGTACAGCACTTGGTAGTTTCAGGCACAGTAGTTGCTATGTAAATGGTGGTATTGTCACATGTGATCAAGCCATGATTAGAAATCCAATGGTTAGTCACCATTGAGGGCAGGGGGTGTGCGTTCCCGCCTCCTCAGTTGTATATATTTTCTATGAGGCAGAAGAAGATAGAGCCATGGAAGAGAGTAAGAAAAACTGCCGTATTCACTGGAAGCAAGATCGAAGAAGAAACTACTTCTCAGACCAGCTGTCAGCCTGATGAGTGGAAAGCAGCACAGCCCCCGGGCGCTGACAGGACATCAAGGGCCTGCGCTGCACAGAGCAGCTCTAATGGGCTGCCAGAGGGCATGAAGTGAGTTCGGAACAGGATAATAAACCTAAACAAAACGTGGAGAAAGGGCATTGTCTTCAGAGTTCCCCAAATGTCACGACCATCCAAAGACGGCAGAGCTCTGCATTTCAAAGGGAACTTAGATTTCCTCAGTAATTGGCAAGTGAGAGTGCGCAGAGGACCTTTGATCACTGCAGCCCGTGGGAGAGGGCGAAGAATTGGATCAGCCGAGGGGGCTGGGATGGATGGCCGATCAATCTCATAATATTCATTTAGAAAGAGAGTTATCAGATTATCTTAGGCAGAGGTAAAGCCAGCCCCAAAAGAATGCATGCCTTCTTTTTGTTAGCTTCAGAGGTAGAGGGCTGACAATTTTTGAGACACAGTCCTCTGCTCTTTTGCAGTTCTGTGCTCTAGGGAGGGCATGCACAGTTGCCTGGGAAGAGAAGTCCAGCTCAAAGAAATATTAGAACTTGTCTAGATATACCTAATCAAAATATCTTTAAAGTGTTTTTCTGTGTGTATGTTTGTGTGTAGGTGATGAAAGTTGCTGCTTTTAATCCCTTTACATTGGAAGATTTGTTTCCTTTTTCTATGGGCATTTTAGTAAAGACTCAAAAACAAAATTAAATGCATGAAATCATATAAGAAAGTAAAGCAAGTCAATTCTGCCCTGATGCACATACATCTCTCTAGATGACACACTGCCACCACTAGCGGGTCTTATAATGTCATGTTTGAGAAATCAGGTGCTTGATTGAAAATGAGTGTTAACTTTTTAAAATCCAGGTCACTGCCATTTAAAAGTTTCTATCAGGGTTATGCCTATAGCTGTAACACTGTGGTGTCTGATCCCATCAGATCTGTGAAATTAAGCAGGGTCAGAACTGGTTAGTCCTTGGATGGAAGACCACCTGGGAACACCAGGTGCTGTAGGCTTGGGAGACGGGCCCGGCAACCCACTCCCAAAAATCAATCTGCCATTGAAAACCCTATGAACAGCCGAGAAGCATTGACAATAGTGTTTCGCCTGTTGTACGTAGGGTCACTATGAGTCAGATACCAACTTGTCAGCACCTAACAACAACATCAGGGTTATGCATGTATAATCTGTTGTTTAATACAGCAGCCAGGAGGCAGATGGCTCTCTTTGGTACCAAACGGTGACACCAAATGCAAACGTGAACCACCTTGGGAAGGCTTTAACTGTGTTCACAAGCTCTGGACGCACTGATGGCATTATCTAAGTGATGTCGCCCTGAATTTTGTGGGGGAAATAACATTTTTCCTCGTAAGTCCTCCCCTGATGCCAGTGTCAGGAAGAAATCACATGCTATGCAGACCAGGTGGGCCTGCAGGAGCAGAGAAAGGGCATAGTTCGGGCACAGCTGATGGTCTGGCTTGGTGGACAGTGCTGGGCAGTCTTAGTAAACATCTCCCAAGCGGGTCCTGGAGCCTGCGCCTCCTTGACTAGCCCCAGGGCGAGGAGCTCCGGTGGGTAAATGTGGCTGACTCTGGAGTAGGGGAGCTGTTTCCCCTGTGAACGTGTACTCCTTTGAAAATGAAAGCATTGCAAAACCTATTTGAGGATATAAAAACAACAAAGTTAGGATGTGTCTTTGATTTACATTTTAGATGACTTCATTTACATAGTCCCTGCCTTCAGTATGCATTTGGAGCATCTAGGGGCTAGCCCATGAGTCACTCCCAGTCTCCATCCTGATGAAGCTCACATCCCAGTTGGGAAGAGAATCAGATGAACACGGAGGAGCGGTACAGAGGAATCAATGTGTAACCGGCCACCAGCGCCACGTGAAGACGAGGAGGGAAGATTCCTCCTGGGGCAGAGCCGGAGAGGAGCTCCAGAAGAGCGGAGTCAGCTGCTGGCGCTCTCCCTACCCTCCTGAGGGCAGGTCCCTGCCTCCTGTAGTTCTCCTTCTAGCCTTTCCTACCTCAGGCCATTTCAGACCACTGACCTCAGACCACAGAGCTGCTTTGCCTGCCTGCGCTCGGCCCCCCAGAGGGACACCTCTCCCACCCCTCCCCACCCAGCGGCTTCTCCCAGGAGCACTTCCTGAGTAAGCCCCTCAAGCTGTGCCTCAGGGCTGCCAGCATCAGGTGGGCCAGCAGATTTTGGGGGGAAGGAAATGAAAAGGTAGAAAGTTGACCAGGGATGAGACTTCTTGGTGCGGCTGCCCATGGGTGGCTCAGGCTCCTGTAGTAACCTCCATTATTAACCTGATGGTTCTCCAGTGGAAGAAGTCCAAGAGATTTTAAGTTTCTGTTTTTTCCCCAAACTACATCACTGTCACAAAGTCTTCTGATAATCCGAAGCTGAGTAAAAATAAAGACCTTATGTGTACACATTACAGAATTAAGCTAAGTGAATTAACATTTACTGTAATTTAAGAAAATAGTTTTTTCTTTAAATAGCCAAAATAATACAAGGTTTCAAAATGATCATATATTCGTATGCTAAGCCTTGGAAAATGACTTGTAAGTAGTTATCTGGTAAATTGAGGAGTATTAGTAAGTCAGATGATAGAAGAAAATATATAATCATTGTATGAAGTTCCAGAAACACTTTATTTAAAAATGGAGTTGTAAATGCATAACAAAATAACATAAGTAATAAATGTAACAAAAATAAATAAGGAGAATAATGTATTCATACAAAATAAAAATAACACAGTAAAAGGCCAAATGTTTGTAATTGAACAAAACTGTGTAAACAAATAATAATGTAAGTAGAGTAGATTCTAATATTTTCCTAAACGCCTTACCTTCTACTTCCATGTGGATATAATCAGTACCCAAACGTTAAATAAAGGAGAGAACAATACGATTATTTTAACTTTTTCTTCAAATGGAACGACCCTGTTTTAATGTTTTCTTTGTCCGTTCAAAGCATTTATCTGTCCTTTTGCATTCTTTTTTTCAGTCTGTCTTTATTGGAGTGAGAAATTTAGCTTTATAAGGAGAATAGTTCAGTTTCTTTTCTTTTTAATTTAAAGAAAAATATGGGACTCATTATACAACAGACCTTTGTTTTTACATCTCTACAAGAGGATTTTGCGTTTTTAATAACTGATCCAACAGCACAGGATTTCTTAAATCCTGTGACCTTTTGAAGTGTATAGTTACTTTGTTTCTCAAAACAAATGCAGTACAGGTTATTGCTAAAGTATTAAAAACTCTTTCATAAAAGTTGCAAAAGTCGCAGTTTAACCTTTATAGACTGATGGAGTCACAGAGGAGATCCAGGGCTACAAACAATACTTAATGGAATTAAGAGTCATCAAAATTATAGTGTTCTGGAAAAACAAAGATAATTACCTTCTGGTTAAACTTAGCCAAGTGTGAACTTACTGTAAAGAAAAGCAAAGTTTACAGAAGATGCTTTGCACAGGCTTTCCGTTCAGCAGCACAAGCCCAAAGCCTTTGTTGTGGCCGCCTTGTGGGGTCCTTACTCATGGGCAAGGCTGAGATGGGGTTTACTACCGGGTCCTACGGGGTAACACAGAAGCAATTCATGGCTCGGGAGGGAAACTACCAACTCATCTCACGACTACTGGGTCTCCACTTTTCCTAATGAAGAAAATTTCAACCTCATGATCATTTCAAAGGGAATCCGTTTCAACTGCCACATATAAACCTGGTAACACAAGACAAATATACATGTGCTTAGTTTTAAAAATATATTCCACCTAAACTATCTAATCTTTCTAGTTGCCATTTGATCTAAAATGAGAGACAAAAGTCTTATTTCCATTAAAAAAACTGAAAAAAAAAGTGCCAAATTGATCTTTTCCAAAGTGGAGTAAAACACTGTGGGGTTAAAACAAATCCAGTATTACCGATTTCCTATGTACAAAAGACGGTTAGTCCTCATTGATACATAGATATGCCACCTACCACTCCCAGTTAATCTTAGTGCAAACATAATAGTTAATCTCCATAGACCCCAAGACGAGTTAGATTGCAACAAAGTTATATAAATCACACCTATGTTGGAACATTTTAGGACACAGAATGGCTGTGGTGAAAGGTCAGCTTCACTGCAGAGAGCAGTGCCACCGAGTCCAGTGGTGATAATATAAATGCTATTATTAAGAAGCAACAGGAGGGTGAGCAGGAAGTCCGCTTCAGAGAGCAGCTTGGCACAGGAGGCACAGGGGCTCAGAAATGTTGGACAGATAGTTTGCCTGGAGGTCACAGCATTGCTTAAAAAAAAAAAACCACAGAGATCTATGAAGGGAAAAGATGAAAGGATATAATCCAACTTGAAAATCGTAAACCTGCAGGAGACAAAGCTGCGTCATCTGCTCTCTGCTACGTGTGCATCCACTGGGTATCTACGTGGCCTGAAAGGACTGGGAGGACACCACGTCCTAAGTAAAGAATAAATAAATAGAGCTAAGAGGACAGGATAACAAGATCGCAGTGGACCAAGCTGTCATGTTTTGCACGTCAACGCGAGGCTGCGTCCGATGTTCTAGTCATCCACAAGTCATTCCTGTACCACTGCGTCCTCCTCCTCACCGTCGGGGTTGAACCTGTTGAAGTGTATGCTGAAGTCAGCCTCCGAGTCGGCGTGCTCGAAGGCGGCTGCGAGCGAGACCGTGGCAGGATGCAGAGCCCTGGCTTCGGGCGGGCCGAGGGCCGGTGTCTGACCCGGGCTACCGTGGTTATTCACGGGACTGGACTTCTGTTTTGGTGGTGACGGCAACACAGCACTGGGAAACCCCATGTTGTTAAGAGCCTCCAAAGTTCCATCGGGGTCGATCATGGCATTGATCGCTGAAAGAAGTCAAAAAGAAGCAGACGGAGAAAGACGTAAGTCAACATGCAGTTAAATTTGGATACAAACAGTTTGTGATTTGGAAATACCTGAACTATCAGTATGCACGTGATCCAGGCCTCCAGTATTGGACTTAAAACCTTCTCTTAATAACGCTGTGGCTAATCCATACTACAGATTATACAGACCTGATGCTTTTTCTGGGTCCTTGATGGGTCCTGTATGGGCATTTCAGACTGTAATCGATTGCTACTTGGAGATGTAAAATTCAAGGAAGATCTTTCTGAAATATGCTTTCATTATTATGAAAGGATAGAGAAAGATGCTGGCTATAATTTTTAACAAACACTCCCAGCCATATTTATCACTCAGACAGTTGGAGGTTAGCTGCTGAGCTGGAGTTCAGAGTCACCTCAAAGCTGGGGAGGCCAGAAGAATGTCAGCGTCTTGAATGCTACTGCAGCACGCTATTATTCATGCTGGCTGAGTACTAGGATATCAACTGTGCACACCACCGAGCCGTAAGCACCTCTCAGAGCCTGGATACCAATATGTCAGAGTAGCCCCAAGAAAGGGACAGGGAAGGCCAGCTTTCAATCTGGTTCTTTGGGTGGACACAGGAAGTTCTCAGGCAATGATTTTCAGCTTGGCATAGGACAGAGTAAAGAGTTAAGAGAAAGAATGACAGATATAAGAATCACTTAGGAACCCTTTCAAAAATATACTCCTACTAATTAATGATCAGTGCATTAGCAAGCCCACTTTTATTGAAGGGGATATATGGAAACCTTTATGTCTAATGGGCTTGAGTAAAAGTTATGAATTTCTTAGGTAGTGGTGGTTGTTAGGTTGAGTCATGTCCAACTCATAGCGACCCTATGTACAAGAGGTGAAACACTGTTGTCAGTGCTTTTCTCTTATTCATCAGGTTTTCAATGGCTAACTGTTTTTTAGGAGGGGGTTGCCAGGTCCTTCTCCCAAGCCTACAGCTTCTGGTGTTCCCAGGTGGTCTCCCATCCAAGTACTAACCAGGCCTGACCCTGCTTAGGTTCTGACAGGATTGGATCCCACAGTGGTATGGCTGCCCATGATGATTCAATCAATAATGACTTAGTAGAATTAGCAGATGGCTCTGGAACCTGCTGCTTGTACGACTAGGGACTTCTAGGTCAGGACAGGCATAGGTATTAATGTACAGTGGAGATCTGACATAAACCAAAACAACTTCTCTGTCAAAGTTTAGAAGGTAAACACCGTCTCTTTCATTTTCTTCTCTCTTTCCTCTTCTTTGGGCTGGGATTTAGCTCAATGGGTAGAGCACTGCGCTGCAGTCTCTGAGGCCCCGAGTTCAATTCCCAGCACCGCAAACATGGGAGAAGGGCTTGGCAATCCACTCCCAAGGCAATCCCGAAACCGTCAGCCATTGAAAACCCTATGAGGGTCGCTATGAGTCGGATATTGACTCCACGGCACCTAACAACAACAACTTCCTCTTCTAGTCCCTATAGCCAACCAGCACTCATATCCTGTGGGTCATTTAAGCAACTTATTTATATTACAAAATAAGTTCATTTGAACTTATACACCAGCAGTGTAATTTAAGAATTGTCAAATAAGACAATAAGCATTTCTAGCTGCATACACACGTTTTAATATATTACTTTATGTTTTTATATATTACTTATATATAATATATACTTAAAGTATAATATCATATTAGTTTGTAACATCCAGCTTATTGTCAAATATAAGCACTAAAATATGCTTAAGAATTGACTTTCAGGTTGGAAATGTAGCTCAGTGGCAGAGTGCTTGCCTAGCATGTGTGAGACCCTGGGTAACCTCCAGCACCCAAGAAAAAACAACAAACAAAACAAAACAAACAAACAACAAACAGGATCTTGCTATGCAGCCCAGGCTGGCCTCAAACTTTGCGATCCTCTTGCCTCCGCCTCCGAGTGCTGAGACTGTAGGTGTGCCCCACTATGCCCAGCAGTGACTACAGCTCTTTATATATACCTAATTTGGTAAGAAATTTACCTTGTAATTGTTTTTCAACTCTCTTCAGCTCCTGTAAAATAGAAGAAATCTCCTGCAGGGAAAGCAATAACAAAAATTAGCTTACTGCAACTGAAACATTTTCAAATGACAAACAATGAATCTCATTCTCATTTTTTGGGAACACTTAACCTTATCTATATGGTACTACATTAGTAGCACCATGTTATGAAATAATTATGATATCTAATAAATGATTTAAACTTAGAATTTTTAATAAGATTGAATATGTTTTCAATGAGATACTGATAATAGAAGATGGTAAGTTCAAGGTAATTGACTAATGTAGAAGCAGAGATTTTGAAAAATTTGTATTGACCAGCCTTGCAATAACTATGTAATGAAGTATCAACAAGTTTTCTTTGGAAAAACGTACAAACCACCATCTCAATAGTAGAATTACACTCTGAGAGATAAAAATCTGTACAAATTGTTTTTGAAAAAGACACAAGCACTTCATTAAGTGAATGAACATAACTCATGTGACTTTCACATTTAAGTCTGGTTGTAATTTCCAGATTGCTTATTTGTAACATCTAATTATAAGAGAAACACAGAGGGTCCTCCTCACACCCTCTGCAACTCTGAAATAAGACTTCAAACCTCTGTACCTTAAGAAGAATGAGTAAAATTTCCAAAATGTGTACCTTTCTATCTGCTTTTAAAACGTAAACCGACACATATCTAAGAAATATATACCTTTCTTTTAGAATAAAACCTTGCTACTAAAATGTTTTAAACCTCAGGAAGTATCACCATACCATGCTCGAGGTTTTCACGATAGGGACTTCACTTTCCGCTCTTAACTTGCTTTCTATTTCATCCCAGTTCCGATCTTTGTCTTTAAACAATATTCTGTAAGTCAGAAAACATAAGCCTTTTACTTCTCATATTTTGAAAACGTACCACACATTTGCTAATGACAATACCAAAACCAATGCATCTTTTCAAAGCTGCGCAAGGCAAGACAAAACCACCACTGCATGACCTGAGAATTAAATACTGAGCCAACAGTACCAATTAATTCATGCATGCGAAAAACCTATATTTAAAAATTTAACTGGACAGTTATGCACGCATAAAACTCTTTAATGTTTATTTTATTCTTAATTGAAAATCAAATATAAAACAAATGTAGATAATATAATACTCCAAATTTAATCATTTTTAATTAACAGTGTAACTACCACTTATAAAAACAACCTTATTGTTAGAATCTATGTAGTATAACCGTAGTAAACTGAAATTAAGAAGAAAATGGGCTGAATTAGGTATAAACAACTGTCAGACCCTCTTTGAACAAGAATAGGTAACCTTATGTAACCTTATCCTTGGAGGAAAGACTGAAAATCGTGCTACACTTTCAAAATCCTAATTCATGTTAGTATATTTGTGTTATATAACCTATTAGAAATTAAAATATCATATACTTTTAATAAAAATAATTGATAACAAAATACCTGTCCTATATTATTAGAAACTAAATTGAACTTCCTAAAGTCCTATGAAATTGTGATTTGCCTTCCAAATGTGGAAGACTCTTCTCTACAAAACTTCAAAATCTGAGACATGATTCAGCAGTTTTAGAAAGATGTAAATAGTAGCCACCTTTCTGGCTGCTTCTTAGGTATCTTCAGTGAGACTGGAAATCTAGCCTACCTGCCTATACCAACATCAACACTGTACAACATTAAGAAAGTGAATACTACTGGAAGCTGGTCAGTATTTACGTAGCAAATTAAACTGATATTGTTATTGGTACTTCCTCAAAGGTCAATTTACCAGGCTCACCTTATTTAAAAACATGAAATTCATCAACATCAAACCAAGTCTAGGTATAACTATGGTTAAGAAAGGCCTAGAACCTGATACAAGAATTTTGTCTGATCTACTATTAAATTTTACAAACAGCCATCTTTCTAAGAGCTATTATCCCAATGACTATGATATTAAGGAACAAGGAAAGCATTATGCTCTTTTAAGAGTCTTTGCAGCCTTAAGACTGGTGGAAAGTAAGAAAACAATGTCTATTGCACAGGCCAAGGCAGAACTACCAAGGACTTATATAACTGGAAGTCTATGCTCAGCCGTGTAATACTAAAAATTTAGCACATCAGCCACTAATTATGATGCTTGTGCTTCTATAGTTGTTAGGCCATAAAAATGTCATTTTTGGTGAAAAGGGCTTAGAATGGTTACCTAAGGTTCCTAACTTATTAGAAAAGTGCCTGCTTGAAGGGACAAAAAGCTTCTTTTACGAGATACTTTGTAAATATTACTGTAAGACTTAAGAAGCCAAACCTATCATTTTACCTTAAGGAAATAACTAATACAATTGTTGCTAGGTGCTGTCGAGTCAGTGTCCGACTTATAGTGACCCTCTGTGCAACAGAAGAAACACTTAGAGTCAGAATCAGGGAGTGTTTTGTTCTGCTGTACAAAGGGTCGCTATGAGTTGGACTTGACTCACTGGCACCTAACAACAACAAGAAGAACAGCAACAGGGATCGAACCCAGGAACTTGCACTTGATAGGCAAATAAGCGCTCTACCACTGAGGTACACTGATTATTTTAATCAGTGTTTATTTCATCTGTTTGTTGCTTTGGCTAATAATCCTTTATAATGCCCAGTTTTAACATGCAATTCTAGTGAGATGAAATTAAAAATGTTAATGATTATATATTACCTTAAACTATATTGAATACTTGGGCCTAACCTGAGGGGTGACTCTTGGTATCAATAAGGAGGTATCTGACTGGGGCCTATAACCACCGAGCACAGTCTTCATGACAGGGAACTGAAGGATATAATGCTCAGTAACGTTCAGCACAGTCCTATATATAAAATTCAGGCTAGTGAAGGGGTCTGATGCTGAAAAAAATACTATCATTCAATACATATAAATCACCAAGGGATTAAAAAACTTGTAATCTTCAAGAGGTGGTTACATAAGCTTCCTGAGTGTTAGGAGAGTCATAGACCATCCCCTGTGCCAAAGAGGAAGACAAAATGGTACCACAAGACTCAAGAGTCTGCTGGGCGCGGTGGCGCACACCTGTAATCCCAGTGGCTCAGGAGGCGGAGGCAGGAGGATCACAAGTTCGAGACCAGAGGCAGTTTGCATAATTTAGCGAGACCCTGTCTCAAAAGAAGTAAAAAACAAAAATGGGCTGGGGGAGCAACTCAGTGGTCCAGCACTTGCAGAGCATGCAGGCATGAGGCCCTGGGTTCAACCTCCAGTACTTCAAAAAAGAAAAAGAAAAAAAAAAAAAAAAAAGACTCAAGAGTCTTATTAATTTCGATGTATTTACTATTGTGGGGAAGGAAAATGTTTTTGATTGGTAAAATTAATCCAACTGATTATAGCTGTTAATTCTCAATTATGTCATTATCTAAGATATTTGGTTAGCTTGTAGTTATTACTTACATCTAGAAAGTAAAGAATGTGGTAATGGCATAGTAAAATTTGGCTCCAGTGACTTTAGTAGATCCTCACAAATGCAGCAGCACGTTTGAAAAAACAGAACAGGTAACTTATAGCAAAGGCATTAGGGTAACAAGTACCTGATTTTTCCAGCTGTTTTGTCTATAGATTGTCTTATCTTTCTAGAGAACTGAAAGACAGACGACAGCAGCAGATTATCTCCCATGACCTGAAATGGCCAAAGAAAAAAGTATTGAAGTATCAGCAATGCATTGCATAGTTAACTAAGAACACTAGTCACAATCACCATCTACCCTAATTTTAATTTAAAAAACAATGAAGACTATAAATATAGTAATGTGTAACCAAATTGAGAAAGGAAAGAAACCCTGTTAACAAAGGAGTCCCTTTGTTAAATAATTTATCAAGCTGCCACTGTTGCATATTTCTGTCGTTCGTTTTGATTCCTCCACAATTGTCAATTTTGGAAACATACATATTCACTTTTCTGCAGATACAAACATCGAGTTTCCAAGTTTTTGTTACAATCAACAACGTTACCACAGTAGCCCCGCTTCTCAGTGCTTTCAAATCTGTGGCTTTCAGCTACTGCAGTCAACCATGGTTTCAAAATGTCAAACGGAAAAGTCCCCAAACTCCAACTCCTCAGTTTTAAATTGCAAGCTGCTCTGACTAGCATGAAATCTCCTGTCATTCTTGTCTGCCCTACCTGGGACATGAGTCATCCCTCTGACCAGCATGTCCATGTGGTATCTGCCACCTGCCTGTTAGTCGAAGCCATTGATTATCAGATCTACTGTGGCAGTGACACAAAGCTTGTGTTCAGCTAACTCTTATTTAGTAGCCTGACATTAGGTCACAATGCTTGTCACCTCACTCCGTCTTCATCACACCAAGGGCAAAGACAATACAATAACGTATTCTAAGAGAGCGGCTTGTTCAGTTTTATTATAGTATATTGATATAATTGTTCTTTTTAATTACTATTATTAATTTCTTACTCTAATTTATAAGTTAAACTTTATCATCGGTATGTATGTATAGGAAAAAACAGTATACATAGGGTTCGGTACTATCCAGTTTCAGGCATCCCTGGGGGTCTCGGAAGGTATCGTACCCTGCATGGATAAGAGGGGACCTACTGTATAGATACCCTTTGTGCATACCTTGTGAGGTCAAGGGGAAAAGGTTTCTCTCTTTCATATATCAGCAGGAAAAATGCTAGATTATGTAATATCAAGGTTTAGCTGTAAGAGATAATATCAATTGTTTTCTGGAGTGCCTACACCAATTTAATCCTCACTGGCTGTGAATAAGAGAGAATATGGATCCTCTCCAACACTTAGCATTTTAAGACTCCTTAATTTGTTGCCAACTGGTTATAAATAATTACCCTGCAAAAATGCATTTCTCTAAGCACTTAGAAAGCTGAGTGTCTCTGGCCATTTTAGGGGCCTTCGCTATTTTCTCTCTAGTGAAATGCTCATGTCTTTTGCAGACTTTTCTACCCAGAGTTGTTTTTGTCCTTTTTATTGATTGGTGCTGGGATTTAGCTCAGTGGGTAGAGCGCTGCGCTGCAGTCTCTGAGGCCCTGAGTTCAATTCCCAGCACCGCAAAAATGGGAGAAGGGCCTGGCAATCCACTCCCAAGGCAATCCCGAAGCACTCAGCCATTGAAAACCCTATGTA